>JAUZNJ010035592.1:0-12189 GCA_034780135.1 Jordanella pulchra
ACACACACACACACACACACACACACACACACACACACACACACACATATATATATATATATATATATATATATATACACACACACACACACACACACACACACACACATATATATATATATATATATATATACACACACACTACACACACACTCAATACTGAGCCTAGTTTTGACCTGTTTTAAGAACATTACATCAAAGTTGGATAAGCCTGTAACATGATTTTCCACTTTAATTTTGTGTGTAACTCCTAACCCAGGCCTCCATCGGTTAATAAATTTGATTTCCATTGATGATTTGTGTGTGATTTTGTTGTCAGTACATTCAGGACATTTTACAGGACAGAGTATTCATTGAGAATATTTTATTAATTCAGATCTAGGATGTGTTATTTAAGTCTTCCCTTTATTTTTTAAGCCGTGTCCATTTGCTTGAGAATGAAGATAACGGTTTATTTCAGTGATGAAAACTGCAGTTGAATACACTTTCCATGGATGCGTCATTTTGATATTGAATGTTATTTTTTAAAACGTATAAGACTGTGATGAAAATGCAGTGGGCATATTAAAATAAACGCATTAGAAATAAATTCAAAATCACAAGTCAGGTAGTGTCTTCAAGTCCAAAAATCAACAGTTGTGTCTAGTTTTCCTCTATGCAGCTCTCCTTCACCTGACTTGTGTTTTTTTTTTTTTTTTTTTTATGGTTTTACAACTGTGTGTCCGTCTGCTCTGCTGGCAGCTCCAACGCAGCTGCACCCTAAACATGTGTTCTGTTAACTGATGTCAGCTGACGTTCTTCTCGTGACTCCACATTGTCTTTCTGTTGGTGACAGGATTTTATGTGTAAACCTCAGATTCTTCAATGCTGTCTGTGTTGCAAGCCCCTATAGCAGCAGTCAGTTTACATGCTAAGGTTCCCTTTTTACACCATAAAAAGAGAGAAAAAAAACATAGTAGTAGAAGCAGTCTGTTTGTGCTTCTTAATATAAATTTTAACCATAACAGTTCCTGATTTTAGCAGCTTCACATCAATTTTAGCAATATTTTACCTGTGTTATTTTCACACACACACACACACACACACACATATATATATATATATATATATATATGTAAAGAAAAATGCTGGATTTTTAGTTCACAAATGTTAAACTACTTTTGCTGCTCTCTAGAGCAGTGGTTCTCAACCTTTCTGAAGCTTGACCACCTATTTAACATATGTACACTGCTGCCCTGCTGTTTTGAAAAACATGAAGCAGAATCAGGAGGCTAACTTTCCGAACATCCCATCATTTTGCAGTTAAGATGCAGCCTAATATCCCAAACTTTTTTTTTTTATGAAATAAAACAAAGGGACAAGGTGGCCGAAAGGTTAAAGCGATGGACAGCTATTCCATTGTGCCCGACACGCATGGCTTTGAATCCCATTCTCGTCGAAAAACTACCCATTTAGTCCAGTGTGAAGTTATACTGTCCCCTTTTATTTGCTGCATGGTGGTGCGGTAGGTAGCGCTGTTGTCTTGCAGCAAGAAGGTTCTGGATTTGGCCCCGCCCTGGGGTCTTTCTGCATGGAATTTGCATGTTCTCCCAATGCATGTGTGGCTTCTCTCTGGGTACTCCGGCTTCCTCCCACTGTCCAAAAACATGACTGTTAGGTTAATTGGCATCTCTATCTCTGGCGTCCTGTCCTCGGTGTACCCAGCCTTATGCCCATAGTCTGTCGGAGATAGGCAGCGGCCCTACAGCGACCCTGACGGATGAAGAGGGAGAAGATGGATGGAAATAAAACAATAACTGCATGTGCTACACTTTTACAAAAAACACACTAAAAAACAGCCCATGTTAAATTTTAAATGTGTCCGAGAGCTCAAAGATTAAAGTTAACTTCCTGGTCAAAAGTGGAGAAGTTTTTCTGCAACTATTTAACGTGACGGTTGGGTCTGTTTGTTTGAACAGAGCAGCTTCTTAGCTTTATGTTAGAAACGACCAAATGGCTAGAGTATACAGTACTTTTCCTGGTCTGTCATGATTTCGGGAATACTTATTGAAACTTTCAAACAAGCTACTGAGGTGAGAGCCCAGTGATGCCATAACACTCCGAAAGACCTCAACTTCTAGAAGCATTTCAAGCCTAGTAATGGCCGACAGTAATTGGTTTTGAGTAACAGAAGGCCTCTTTGAGACCAACTTCTCATCGTCCCTCTAATGTCTGGTCAGAAGCTACATTCATTTTCACACATTTATATTTTTCCAAAGTGATTTGACGACCCCTATAAATCATCTTGACCCCATAGTTGAGAATGGCTGCTGTAGAGGACCTAGTTAGCATTGTTAAATTTACTTCAGCCAGATACTAATATTGACCTTTTTGAACGTTATGCAAAATATTATATTTGGAAACAGCTAAACTTTTTTGATAAATTAAAGGGAAATGGACTGATCCACCCAATTCTTTTTTAACCACATCTTTCAAAGTGCGACATTGTTTAAAGCCCAATCAACCAACTCCTCACAGTATGGACCAGTTCAACTAAGATGAATATTAATTTGTAGTAAGATTTCCGACAACTGATAACCACATGTTAATAGAGGACCATTTAAAAGCACTGACTGAAACATGGTAAGATGAAAGCATTTAACCTATGTAGAAAAATATGAACTTGGACTAAAAATATGTGACAACCTCCATCAAACCAAATCCACAATTTGATGATGTTTATCCAACTGTTAGATGTGAAACGATCGTAATGTGCTGATGCTTTTCTTCATCAGGGACAGGGAAGTTTGACAGAGAATAGTACAGGAAGAAAACCTGTTAGACTGCTCTAAGATTTAAAGCTGGTATGGTGGATTCCTTTAGCAAGTTAAAGGTGTGTAGTCATACAGTCAAACCTACAATCTAGTGGTTTAGGTTAAAGGACGTTCATGTATTAAAATGTTCTTGTTAAAGCTTTGACACAAATCAAATTAAGAAACTGAGCAAAGGCTTACAATTTCATCTTCTCTCTATCTACACATGTGGTACTGACAGCAAACAAAACCCCAAAAAACAACAAAAAGTCTTAGTGTTTAATTTTATTGGTCATAGTTTTATTTTCTCAAATCTCTTGTTCAAACCCTGCAGTAATTGCTGCAGAGAACACAGAGCTTGTTTTTGACACACTTAAAGCATTTTCTCTGAATTAGTTGCTGTCATTCATGGGCACATGAGAAGCCTTGGGCTCGATTTAAACAGAAAGAACATCTGGTTCTCTTGCTTTATGTAAGAATGAGGAAAACTCCCTCTGAAGGCTGAGAATCAATAAACTGTTTTGTTGAATAGGTGATTACACGCTCACGTGTTCACAAAGCTATGCACATTCATGTAAGGGTTTGTAATAACAACCATACTGATGGCATTCTTTCAGTGACCTTTCACCTTCCCCTGACATTCCTTTCTTGTTTTCGACGGCACTTTTTGGATGAATCACGCTTTGTCAAAGAGAAGTTTTGTTGAATCAGGGGGGCCTTTGAATCGCCGGAGCCGCTGATCGGGTGTTACAAGCTCGTTAAAGCAAACAATAGCAAATATGCCAAGGCTATATCTGATCCAGAGCTTCAGTGTTTCTGCTGTCCCTGTGTTTTTGCTGATCTCTGGGTTATCAAAATGGAATAACTTACTTCCTACAATGACTCGCACCGAAGTTTCAGGATAAATTGTTTATTTGGCCTCAGTTCAGCTGTCAAATGTGTTTTGATTGTTTCACTAAACTGGTCGTGCAGAAATATGTCTTCAAGAACCAGTTTTTAAATGTTTTTGATGGGTGTTTATGTGGGTGTGAATGTTCAAGCAATTCCTGTATGAAAGGAAAACCTATAACCTATACTTGTGATGAAGCATATCACTGCTGACAAACTAAACATCATTTAAGATTTCTTAATTTATCTTCCTTCTTCGTCTGCTAACCCGTTTCTCAATCTTCTATGTTTTAGTTCCTCATCCTCTCCACATGTGTTCCACCATTTACCCTGATGTCAAAATCTTAGCATTATTTATTCATTGTCTCAGATTGTGTTTATTTTGTTTTCACAGCTAATAATAATCAAATTTGCCTGTATGTGTGTATTTGTAAGCTGAAGTTTCCACCTTGTACCATGAAGAGAAAGCAGCCGACTCAGAGAGCAAACGTTTGTCATTTCCTTCCCGTTTCCTTCATTTCATTCTGCTGCCTCCTGCTGAAAACTGCCCCCTCTTTCCTCCTCCTGGAAACACACAAACACAGACACACGGTAACAGACAAAGCAAAAAAACAACCTCACACAGTCTCCATCTCAGAGGAAAATAATTGTGAAAACAGCCAAAGACAAAAACAAGCAGTTGCAGCTTTAGATTTGTGTGTCAGTCATGCTGGACCAGTCTGGGTTAAGATGTAAAATGCTGGAGGAGTCCTTTGTGTCTCCATGATTTTTACTTTTTTATTATTTATTTAAGTGTCATGTCATAATAAAAAATACTTTATTGAAATTGCATTTTTTATTTTTTCATCCATCTTTCAGGTTTTCTTTCAAGAAAATAGAATATATTTTCCCTCAGAGTTGTGTTTTACCAACTGTTGCGATCTTAACGTATATAACCTATTGATTTTAAGTAGTTTTTTATCATTTTTGTGGAAAACAAAGCTTTTTTTGTTAAACAATTTCCTGTTCTCATGAAAAAAATACCTCTGCCCTGAAGTCCAACTTAACTCCTCTGAAAGGGCTCTTTATCTCCAGAAAAAATCTTACGATTATTCTTAAGAGTGGTTCTTGGCTTTAGCAGATTTATGGTAAAATAATGCTTTCTACTTCTGGATTATTGTGGCTCTAACAGCATTTAGTGGAACATTTAGAAGTTAGGAAATGAAGCTGCGGTCATCGCTATTGGACACAACAGAAGCTTATTGAATAAAAATCTTTATGCTTTTATTAATAATACTAACCTTTGTAAAATAGAAACCCTTTTATAGACACATCAGTTAACATCCAGTTCTTCATTTACTAATGCATTTCCCGAGTGTCTATAAAACATTTACTCATTACTTAATATTTTTGATTAACTGCCTTGACTACTTTGTATGTGTTGATTAATTGAGTTGTTAAATCAGCTCTTAGATTTATGCCAGTTGCATCATTAGAAATATTATAAACTGAGAAAAACACAGAGGTGTTCGATAACTATTTCACCCACTGTGTTCTGTGTAGAGGCCTGTCTTCTGTTTTTGTAGTTAGAGTCTTTGAGTTCACAACCATGAGTCAACAATCACATAAGATCAGAGAGCAAAGAAGATTTTCAGGTGCAGTGAGTAACCAGGGCAGGTCTGAGCAGAGGCTGCAGAATTAAAACCAGCAAGGGTGGTTTCATCATGTGAACCCAGGCGCAAGTGGTGTTTATAGTTCAGCAGAGATTTCTTTTACATCATCTCTGTAACATGAAACATCTTCTGTATTTGGATTATGTTTAGTTATTTTCAGTGAGAGAATCAAAGCAGCTTGAAGGAATTGAACAGGTCTTCTACTGAAGTCACATGCATCACTGTTTCTGTTGGATATGAGAAAGGAGACAAAATGTGACGCTTTGGACTGAATACACAGCATAAATTCTATAATCATTCAGCTTATGAAAATGAGATTAACAGCAACCGTTTTTTGCTCAAATAAGCAAATGGTTTTGTGTGAGAGGAATGCTCCCAGCCAGGATTCCTCTGATTTAAAGAGATTGCTTCTCTGTGTGTCAGTCTATGCTTTTCAAGATATATTGTGAAATTGTTTCTGTGCAAACTCATAAAAAGAGTGCACCAATTGTTTCCTGCTTTAATGGTGAACATAGCTCTCTTGCTGGCTGGAGTTTTAGAATGTGACAATATCCTTAAATTGCCTCATTGAGAAATTTTAAATTTGTTGTGAAGAAGCACACACCCTCTAACATTTTTCAAAAGTTTAAGTTCCGCTTGGTTATTGTTGAACACACTTAAAATGGTCATATTTCACACACTGACAAGGTAAATATCTGTTAAATCCTGTATGAAAAATACATTTCAAAGTTCCCCTTTAATATTTATTCAAATTTAACAGTTTTTCAGTCTTTAAAGTACTTCAGGTTCCCTGAGGCGTAATAGCTTAGCATAAGGGGCAACAGCTTAGTGAAAATGTAATGTAAGGTTAAAACACATAATCTTTTAATCCTACATACTAATGCACACGTTTCAAACTCAATGTGTACATTTTTTTAGTCTGGTATTTATTTTTTTCTCAACCCCCCCCCAAAAAACATCTTTTACCCACTTACAAAAAGATAAATAATAATCAAAATGGCCATGCATTTGGGATTTTTGAGTTTTGTTGACCCAAATTTGACTTTTTTTTAATGCCAACTTTACCAGGGATTCGTTACACTGGGTCCCATTCCCATCTATCACCAGAGAAGTCACGAGCCTCCAGCAGCCAATCCTTCACACAGACATCCAGGCTGGAATGCAGAGCTGCTCGTAACCTTTTACATTCCTCTATAACTTGAAAAGAACAGAGATGAAAGGAAAATAGTATAAGATCAGAAAGAGAAAAGCTCTAAAAATGGGGAGAGAATTTCTCCCAAGCAGCTGGTTGAGATGGTTCAGAGCTTAGAAGTCAAACTAAGCTGTTCTGGCTATCTTTCCTCTATATATTCAGGTTTACTTAAACTGTGTGAAGTAAAATGTGCAGAGCAATGTCTCATGTATTCATTAGGATATTCTTTGGAACATTGTACTATAATTCACCTATGGAACTCAACTATTCTGGATACTTTAAATACTAAACATCACATTGTGTGTGTTTTCCTTAGAAAGTGAAGCCCCTTCCTTATTTAGAGATGCTCCAAAGGATGCCAGCATTTCCCAAACACAGACATTCTGTAACAAAGACTGAGAGCTGGAAAGGACATAATATAGCACCTCTGCTGTTCTCTGTTTAGCCTTCCTTTTATCTTATAAAAGTCTTTCTCACTGTTTTTATTGTCTTGTTAAGAAAAGCAAATACTTCCTGTCCTATTAGCCACATATTGATGTCACCACTTAATTTGAATAAGTACAGACAGTGTAATTGCAATGGGTGTTGCAATTCGAGGGAGAGTTTATTTGCATCCCATTATTCATATCCAGGGTAATACAATTTTTTTTACATGAAAAATAGAACAAAATCATAAACATAACAAGAAAGGTTCTATATAAAGATATGCAACTTAACCATTTAACAAGAAGAAACAGTAAAATAACACGTTAGCAAATGAAAAAAACAAAATGAAAATGAAAACATCCAATACACTGTATTATTTTGATGCAGTTGTCTTATGCCTAAAAAACAAAAGAAAACCTCCATTAAAATCAGCCAAGAAGCATGAACTGAGGTGAAACAGGGTCACAGCTTTTGGAAAGACCCATGAAAGCTCCCACTGCCTGTTAAAAAACAAGTATGGATCAGACATTGTTTCATGTCACTGTCCCCAGAAATCTCTAATAGGACCCAGATAAGTTATTGGATTTATCAGTACTTGTAGTTTTGGATTTAATAAAAACAAAACAAGTGTTTTTTACTTTTTACTAGAAGTTAACAATAATGGTCAGACTTTTTCTTACTTTCATACAGAGCTGAAAAAATATGCTTCTAAACTTCTTTCTATATAGTTTCTTAAACCTCTTTGGGCAACTAAAAATTAACCCTGGGTCTTCCTTATTCTGGATTAGTGCCTGTTGTTAATTAGACTCTCAGACTTTTTCCATAGCTGCATTGATGGTTGCATACCTGGTTAATTTTGATAGCAAATTTGAAATTTCTTTAAAAACAATTTAGGAGACAAAAAAGAATCAATAAAGGAAAATGTAAATAAACTCACTCATTCTAAAGTTTCAACTTTTTTACTCTTTTGACTTGAAAGTTTCAGGTCATCAAACAGAAATTATTATCATACACTTTATTCACCCAGTTTGTTTACTCAAACAAGAAATTTGACGTTTGAGGTTTCCCATCATATATATCATAATCAACAGTATTATAGCCAATAGTTTGTAAAAAGGATCCTTACAGGGGATAAGGAAAAGTTAAAAATAGGATCATATCTTTTTGTTTATAGATAAAAGAGAAAGGATGGTTGGGATAGTGCAAAAGACATTCATTTTTCACAAGTGTCTGATTACTATGGCTGTGATATTTTCATTGTGTTTCAGAAAGAGGAAAGAAACTCTGGGTCAGCAAGTTTTTTCCATTTTCACACCTACCCAAAGGTTAAAAGTCTTTACATCTTCTAACCAGGATGTGTGTGGTTGTTAGAGGTGTTGGTTGATCTTTTTTTGGCCCTAGAATTATGTTGCTCTCGGATGGGGCGAAGGTCGGCCTCGATGATCATCTGTGTAGACCTGATTGTTTGTTGAAGTTTGCACCTGTCCTGTTTTGTTGATGAGAATAACCACCCAAACTAAGATGTGCACAAATAAAACTGAATGATAGCGGTGCAGAAGTTGATCAGTAGCTGCTGAGAAAGGTTTTAGTGTCGCAGGAAGTACATTCTGAGCTGGGTCCTCCTTTGCATGGAGAGAGGGCCACCTCAAATTAGTACAGAGGGTGGTGGCTCTAGGGCAGTTTTAACAGGGAGGACAGGGTGGGGCCAAAGACTTTTTCATTACACAAAAACACAAAATGAAAAAAAACCCAACAACATGGGAGTATTTTGTTATTTAATATATCAAGAGAGCTATAAAGCAACTCCTAGCTTTGGATAATCTAGCAGATGAGATTCTGATCCCATGTTCCCTGGGATCCTGTTTAGCTAAAGCTAGAGGTGCAACACCTTAATTTTTTAAATCATTGTTAAAGTAAATATGTAAACAATAACAAAAAAACTTACATTTGTCCAAGGATGTGATCAGTTACAGTTTTTAGACTAATGCATGTCATCATACAAAACTGAGCACTGGCCCCTGTTGGCCCCGTCTATAACGCTTCATGGTTCCTAGGAAGCAAAAATAGTCCCCTGTCATCACAGTGCTATTGAGGATGGCGAGGCAGTGTGGGGAAGTTTTCTGAAAGCCTACCCTCATCTCCACCGATAGACCAACTGGTTCACTAGTGCATAATAGCATTAAATGGAAAAAGAGGTTTTTGCAAGTAAAACTAACAGCTGGTTATTTCATCCTTGTCATACGCAACTTTCACTGATGGTTAACTGACACTGTGTTTTGCACAGCTTGAAAGAAACCCGACCTACTGTTCTTTGCATAATTGGATCAATTTAACCGCAGTTGCTGCATTGTTGTCTGTAAACCACATGTTTTTATATTTACCACAGTATCTTAATCTGAGTCTTTGTACCTGACTTGGTAACTCCTGAACCTCCACAGCAGAAGTGCTGATGAAACACACAAACATATTCTGTTGAAAAACATAGGATACTTCAAACCTTTTTCCTGTTTCCTGTTTACGGTGTCCTGGTTGCTATTTTTGTCTGCAAGATGTTCGAAAGGAGGCCTTCAAAACGAACAATAGAGCAGTTCAGAGTGACAAAGTTAAAGGTAGCCATTCATCTTGGTTCTTTCTATTCTGGGTCCAGTCTGCAAGCAAAAGTAAACAAATAGCTTCACATTTATCCATTTGTTAAAACCCTGGCGTGCAAGTTTTCATTGTTTTTGGATGTTTTACTGTTTTCATAACTACCATCAAGTTCTGTTGTTGTTCTGTGGAAATCCTGACATCCTATAAATTTCTCTACACTATTCCTTTTTGGAAAGAAAGTTAACTTTACAGCAGTAACACAGGAAACATGGCTGAGGGTCAGTGCTTCCTTCTTTTTCCTTTTTGAGAAAAATTTTGAAAACAGAAGAAAGGAAAATGTCCTGTCTCTATATTTGGAGGAAGGTCAGTCATCACACCCCAGTGTGAAGAACCCAGGTCACCAAATAAAGAAAAACATCTCTGTGTGGCAGTCGAGTGAGGCCCCACTGCCATCCGCCACAATGCCTATTTATCCATCCTGCTTCCTGTCCTTGTGAGCCAGAATGTGAGTCTTTTAGCCTCCATGTTCAACTGTTTTTGGGTTTTTGGCCGCATTGCTTTGTCCTCCTTGTTATAGTTGTTTTTAATACACCTGCATATGTTTAGGCACAAGGAAAGATAGCTTCACTTAAGATTAAATTATATACAGTATGGAGCGCCTTTTTGGAGACATTGGTTACGTCTTTTTAAAGAGATTTAAACAGTTAAATAAATCGAACTATTCTTAGGGATCAGGAAGTAAGGGACAAAACTGTTACAACTAGTTATTTACAGAAATGTTTGTAAATGCAATTGTGAATAGACTTTGCATAAGAGGCAGGGTGGGCAGTGGTACTAGCAACATGTACATGTAAGTAGCATTGCTCTGTGGAAATTGCGAACAAAAAAAAAACAGTAGGATGACCCAGCTGGTGGGAGGGAGGAATTATATTGAGGGCAGTCCTGGCTTCACCGTGGGCATAACCAAAACAATTGTTCAACTGCATATGAAAGCACTTTTCTTATAAGAAAAAGAAGAGTAATTCAGTCCAAACCTTTACTGCCACTTTAACACCTGACAGAAAGAAAGAAAGAAAGAAAGGAAGAAAGAAAGAAAGAAAGAAAGAAAGAAAGAAAGAAAGAAAGAAAGAAAGAAAGAAAGAAAGAAAGAAAGAAAGAAAGGCTTTTGAATACCTGCTTGAAATGAAAGGGTTTACTAAATCTGGCTGCATCTGTATCTCTAAAGGGAAACAAAACAGTAAATAAGTGAAATAAAATGCTATTAACACACACAGATATTTATTTGGACTACAATTAAAACTGAAAAGATGCTTTAAAACCAAGTACAGCTGATACACACACACTCACAACACAAGCCATCCCCTGCAGAAAATTCACAGCTGTGTGTTGTGTTGTTCATGCCCGGGAGGCTTTAAACTGAGCTCGGACATCTCCGAATTCCACAGAAGAATGGAAAACAAAAGCGTGTTAAAGGACACAAGCATATTGTTAGATAACTCCAAACTAAACACAATAACAAACACAAGCTCACTACCAGGTATTGAAGGTGAAAAACAGGAAAACAGAAACTCAGCCCTCACATGACAATAAACAAGAGGCGCACAGCCCCTGAAACTGTCATATAAATAGATGAGTTAATCTCTACATGCAAATAACTGAAAATGTGAAGATGGTTCGCATTTTAGCATAATTTCTGATTAAATCACAAATGTTTTTGTGTTCATTTTTTAATAACATTTAGTATCTGCTACCATTAAAACATAATTTCATTTCTTGCCCTTGTGTAATATCCAACCTCTCATTCTGATTTTACATGTTTAACAGGGAGGGAGGTCAGCCAGTTGCTTTGTAGATATACTTGTCTGAACAACTGTACAGTTTTTCCCTGCATGTTCTAGGTGGGTTTTTATGAGCAGCATGTTTCCTTCCCATATTCTGCCTAATAGTTAAACTCTTAGTTAATATTATTATTATTTTAAAAAGTTTTACCAAAACATTTACCGCCCTTTAAGTGGTTTACATTTTGTGAAGAAAAAAATGCTTTTAGGCATGTTTATTGTAACATATATAAACGGAAAACATAGGCGTAGAACAAAAGTTGTAACCTAATTAAATCTGATTTCAAGGGTGATATCAATACATTTAATCTCACATGTTGGCTGAACCCTCATTTACAAGTTTTAGTTTAAAGCACACTGTTCCATTAAAGCTAATAAAAGGATATATATTTGTATAGTGTCAGCATTGTACCTGTCCACTAAGCCCCGAACGAATGAAATCAAACTATTTTAACCATAAGAAAAGCTGTTGTCAGCCAGTTTACAGAGCAGGTGCTGTATAGATTGTCACATCTCCCCCTCTAATCTCTGTTAATCATTACATAAAGACAAATTTTTTCAGGGAAATTATATTTTTACATAAGTAAAAATAGAAAGTAGTCATTAAAGAAATCACTCAAGAAAGAGCAAAACATTACTTGGTAAATTGACTACTCAATGGGTAATTGTAATCAGACAGACAGTTATGTACAAACTCTGGTTATTTAAAGCACAAAAAAAAAACAAAAAAAACATATTGTCATGATGGGTTTAAGTGCGCTAACCCACATGCAGAACACCAACACGGAGACTGGAAAAAGTTAAGAAGTTTA
>JAUZNJ010035593.1:0-10858 GCA_034780135.1 Jordanella pulchra
CCATGCATCCAGCCAGCCATCCATCCCTCCATCCATCCATCCATCCATCCAGCCAGCATCCATCCAGCCATCCGTCCATCCACCGTCCATCCATCCATCCATCCATCCATCCATGCATCCATCCATCCGTCCGTCCGTCCGTGCGTCCGTCCGTCCGTCCGTCCACCATCCATCCATCCATCCATGCATCCATCCATCCTTCCATGCATCCATCCATCCATCCATCCATCCATCCATCCATGCGTCCGTCCGTCCGTCCGTCCGTCCGTCCATCCATCCATCCATCCATCCATCCATCCATCCATCCATTTTTTTAAAGAAAAAAAATACAACAGGGAATTTAAAAGGGAAAAGGTCAAAACGACACAATTGGAATAACATCAAATTTTAATGAGAATTTCATTGATTCACTTCAAAAACTAAAGGTCTTTTTTTTTGTATTCAGATTCATTTCACACACAGAAGGATTTTTTTATCAGGACAAAGTATGTGCAGTTAAAGCAGAGAGGGAAACACAAAGAAAAAGAAAAAAAAAAATCGAAGACACTTGATTTGATCAAACCTGGTGGACTAAATCCCTGAATGTGGAAATGTCACAGTGGAACCTCTCCACTCTCCATCCAGGAATCATGATTTACAAATAAAATGCAAAGTTGACTTTTCAATTAAAGGGGATTTGGACCATTAAGCAACAGTTCAGGTTGTCCTTGATTTTAAAAAAAGACTCCTGTGACATTTTCTCAGGTTTCTTTTTCCTTTCACTGAACTTTCAGTTAATCTGCCTGAATGCTTCACTCTGAACAGGCTGCCTCTTAGCGAAGACCTTTAGTTGCGTTCACCTCCTTGTGGAGGACGTCAGTGCCTCTCTGCTGGCCACTTCCTCATGTTTGTATCGGCTAAAATATTTCCGGTTTAATTGCAAATCCTCCTTTTACTGCTCATGAACAACCATTTGAATACTTTCTTGTTAAAGTCTAAAATCGGCATCTATGAAAGATCCGCTTTTGGTCTCCTTTGTTTCGATCCCTGTTGATCTGCGTCTCTTGTACTGTAGAAATCCCCCCTCCCCCCCGTGTTGCTGTGCTTGCATCAGTGGAAACTGCTAATCCGCCGCAGTAATCCAGCTTCATTATCTCATTGAGGTCTGCACTCTTTGTCCTTTCCTTCATGCAGGTACCGAGCTCCAGAGCTCCTCCTGGGGACAAAGACTCAAACTACAGCCCTGGACATGTGGTGAGAGATGAAAACTGATCCGATCCACGCTTAGCATGTTGGGATGTTTTAAGGTTGTTATTCGATTCAAGTTATTGAGATGTATTTAGAGGAAAAAAAAAAAAACAGCTGCTCAGTCGTCATTTTGAAAAGATGTTGCAGGAAATGAAGCAGGACTTGTTTGTTTTTATGTTTTCCATCACAGGGCAGTGGGCTGTATTCTGGCTGAGCTTCTGGCCCACAAACCTCTGCTTCCCGGAACCTCTGAGATCCAGCAGGTGGATCTGATCGTGCAGCTGCTGGGAACGCCCAACGAGAACATCTGGCCGGTGAGACTCTTAAATCAGAACCAGGCCGGCTTCTAATCAAAGTTCTGGTTTTGGATATCGACTTTTGCTGAAGGGAAAATACTTTCACCCATTGATTTCATTTAGCAGAAAATGTCGCATTAATCATTTTACTCCTATTTCCAATCTTCTCTCAGGTACGAACAAATTTGACAGATACTCCATATTTGACTTTGGAGTCTAGCTGTTATCTAAACCTAGTTTTTCTCTAAATGGCTACATTTTTTTTTTGTCTTAGAAGAAATTTTCCATTTTATTAAGTTGCCTCATTATATATTATGCAACTCTCCCATTAAAAATGAGATTTTTATTCTTTAATGAGAGAACTATTGGTCACTACACCTGCAGCTGGCATCTCAGTATCCAGAGGACTCTGGTTAAATTTGTTGTTCAAAAGAAAGAACTTTAATGGATCGAGCTACTATTGATGTAACATCTGGAACAGAAAATGGATGGAAAGATCCTCTAACGGTCAGACTTACATTCATTCACTCCATAGCTGCTCCTTGGCTTTATTATATTTGAGTTTGGGTCAAATTAGTTGACAGTAAAGTCGTATAACGTCATATATCGCATCTCTCACCTCCATCAATAGTTTTTATTGATTCTTTTTGGATCTAATTATTCTTTTAATACACACACACTCTCCACTGCTTGGCTTTTGCTGCTCAGCTCTCAGTCAGCGGAACTTTGATCTTTAAACCATTAAAGTTTTTCTTCTTCATCATTATCAGGCATTATCAGGACGGTAATTATGCAGATTTACTTTAGTTGCGTGCTCACTTATGCACAGGTTGACTGCGTCCCCTTCGGACGGACCTTTTACTGAAGTTAACGTTGAATTTGAATATGATGTGGCACATTCAGAAGAGCCCACAGTGGGAGAAAATGTAAGAGAAATTTATGAGAAGAAGATGAAAACGTTGCATGAGGCCCAATGAATCTAGATTTCTGCTGCGACATTCAGACGGTCGGTCAGAACATCAGGAACGAGATGAATCCGTCCTTTATGGGACGAACAGTTGAGGCTGCTGACGCTGTTAGCATCTCTGTTAGCCAACTTTGATGTCGGCCCGATAAGTTAAACGGGTGTTTCATCTTTTTCTGTTGCCGTCTGTGTTTCATCGGAGGTGGTGTGACGCAGCAGGACCTTGTTGGTTGTTTATCTGAAGCAATGTCAGTGTTGTGGGAGAGATATCTGTAAATCATCCGTAACATGACTATAAATGTTCCCATTTCTGCTTCTGCAGTTGTGTAACAATGTGGGGGATGTTTTCTTACGTCGTCTGAACTGAGCACAGTTTAAACATCTCTTTATGAACTCTGTCGCTGCTCCACAGCCTGAAGTTTAGCTTCACTCGGAGCATCAGTATCGGAGCCACAGTCAGAGGGGAAAAATCGGAGCAGGATTTTTTTATTTTCCTCCTTCCTCAGCAAGTCGTTAAATTTGAAACGTCAATTAAAAAAAAGATGAAAACGGTTTAAGGAATAAAGTCAATAATAATATCAGTGAATAATGACAGACATCATGACCTCGTGCTGTTTGGTGACCTTCGTAAGCCTAAATCAGAGACTTTATTCTCCACATTTTAACTTTACTGACTTGGTGAAGAAGTAGGGGAAAAAAAAAAAAAACCTTCCTCCATTTTCTTTTTCTTGAACATAATACTTCCTCGTAATCATGAATGTGAAGGAGATAAATCTGCAACTGCGTGATGCTGCACAGATGTGGACAGAAATCTACATGGAGGGATTTCCACACTTTGTTGATTCCACCCGATTACTGAATGTAGGCGATTCTGGAGGTAAACTGGGTCCAAACCCACCACCAGGTGTCCCTGCTTCAGTGGAAGGCGAATGTGGTTCAAATTGCTTTTAATAAAAGCGGTGAAAACAGATTATTAACTTTCTGCTGTGAATATATTGTCTTGCTTCATTTAAGGGACTTGTGGTCCAAACGTCTCGCTCACAGCCACAGACGGACCGGACCAACAATAAACTTCACCAGCTGTATTTCAGTACAACAGTCGTATTTATTCTCATGAGTGGGAGTGGATCTGGGTCCATCTTTCTTTTACGAATGTTTGCTGTATTCAGCAAAGTTTATTAAATCAGTTAGACAATGATTTAGGTCCTTTCAATTGATGGATATCCTGAAATCAAAACGCTTTATTAAAATCTGAGTAATATTTGTTCTGATATTATCCTTAAAATTCTATATCAGTAAAAAAAATGTACTTTGAGTAATAAACAGGCTAGATTTAGATGAAGCCATCCCAGCATGTAGAGAAACCTGGTTTGATATTTAATAAGGGTTTAATAAATCCACGTTTCTCCTCTGGTTGCTGCAGGGTTTCTCTCAGCTCCCCCTCATCAGTCAGTACAGCCTGAGGAAGCAGCCCTACAACAACCTGAAGAACAAGTTCACCTGGCTGTCTGATGCTGGACACAGACTGCTCAACCTGCTCTTCATGTATAACCCACAGCGCAGGTACAGCAGCTCGCCAGGCGTCTTCATTAATAATGATAAAAATATTTCTTCTTCCTCTATGGGGTTGAGATTTAAGTAGGATTCTGTTTTCCTGACCCAGAGCGACCGCCAAGGACTGTCTGGAGAGCTCTTACTTCAAAGAGAAACCTCTGCGTGAGTTTAATACACGGCAGCGTTTAACGTTGACCTCTGACCTCTGCCGTGTCTCTAACCAAACACTCCCGTTTCAGCCTGTGAGCCGGAGCTGATGCCGACGTTCCCTCACCATCGAAACAAGCGAGCGGCTCTGCCGTCTGAGAGCGTCTCCAAGAAGAGGAGGAGCAAGGTGTGAGCTGGACCGGGAGCGCCCCCTGGTGGGGAACTGAATGGCTCCGTCCCATTCTGAGAGAAAGCAGGACTGTTAACGGTGCATTGTGCCGTTTAAAACCGTCTTTTGTAACTGGGAGACAAAGAAGCAGCGCAGGTCTGATCATCAAACAGCTACATGCTGTTCAGAGGCTCTACAGGCCTGAAAGAGATTATCATCAGTGTTCAGTTCAACATTCAGGAGAAGTCTAAACATTAAACCATAGCCTGTTTGCTTCAGACGACTGGTCTGTCTGTTCTGATTGTGACTGAATGTCTTTGATTGTACAAACGCCTTTTGTTTTTCCTCAGTGAAAACCGTCTGTATTGTACAGTAGTGCTTTAATAGGCACGGTGTTAATGACTGATGGCAGGTTTTAGAGTAACACGACTTGAGTTGTATCCCGGGAGAGAAACAGGGATTCATCTTTTGTGGTGCATGTTTCAGTAAAGATGCTGGTATGAACTGAGTCTGCTTTGTCTTTTAGGTTAGATCTTCATAAATGTTCAAACCGGATAGAAAAATCAAAGATCTACAATAACCGTGAGGTCAAACTCCTTACATCGTTTATAGAAAGTCACACGACCCAAACAGGAGCTGTTTCGAACTGAACGATGCAGTAAAACTGTTTATAGATGCATCTTGCGATTCATTACTAAGAAAAATATGGAAGAAAGGTTTCAGCCACGTGGGACCACTTTGATCTGATATTTATTTCAACTTTCTGGTTGTGTCATCCGTTTGCTCTCAGTTATCAACGTTCTTAACTGAATTTAAATTGAATTAGAAATATAGCTTAAATCATCGTCCAAAATCATACTAATTTCACATGTTTGCTTTATTCATTGACTGCATTTAAAAAACAATATAAGATATTTTCAGTTCCAACAAAAATATGAAATACAATCTAACGACTTAAATGATGAGGTCAGGTAATCAGTCTTTCAACACGCTGCCTGTAATGCTTTTAATGGTCCAGCAGGTGGCAGTGTTGAGTGACGCGGTATCAGTTTGAATGGAAACCCCTTAAAATGTATAAAGTTATTTACTCTAAATATAATTAGATGGATTTCAAAATGTATTTTAAGATATTTTTACGCAATTTTGATTTAATTGGAAATTCAAGTATAATTTAATTTTATATTTGAATAAATTAGATAAAAATAATAAAAAAACATACTACTGCTTCTTTAAATGATTAACTATTTCAGAAAATCCATGAGTAAACGTTAAATCTTTGGAGTTTAACTTTATTAGCAGAAAAGCTCCTGAAAAATTCATCAAGGGCCTAAAATATGTTACCTTGTGAAACAGGCGTCATTCCAGGCAGCAGATGTTAGAAGGTCAAATTTGTATTTTCTGTCTTTGTCTTTATATCCAAATGTTGGTGGAGAAACAAAAAAAAAAACATCCAATTTTTCCTTCCCACTGAAACCAAAAACAATAAACCAGTGACAAAAAAAAAATGTGATTGTTAAAAAGTCAACCTATTCAACTCTAAATAGAGTATTGCAACTTTACTAAATGTAAATCTGCTCAAGTGTTGGGAGTTAACAGTGAAAAATGAGACATGCAGCGTTACTTTTACTCTACATGCTGTCGATTACCAGTCAGTCTCTGAGAGCTCTGACTGATGTTGACACTGAAATAAGTAAACTCTGAAACTTTAACTCTGGCTATGGAGTAAATCTTTACACTAATTTGGAGGGGAACCAAATATTATCTGAAACAGAGTTAAATTCAACTTGTTTTTTTAAAACAGAACTTATCCAGAAAATCTGAGAACCCAAATGCATTAAACCATCACAGGTATGAGTGTTGATCGTTTGAAATGTCAGTTTTTATTAACTCTGGTTAAATTAGTAGTAATGTTTACACAGCCAGCAGCAGGTTAGATCCCCACAGAGAGACTTTATCAGCTAAGCTCCCACTGAACCAGAGGGTACCTGGACAAACAGCGACTGTAGCACTGAGTAATTCACAAGTCAGAGAGTCGGCGCAGGCGTCCAGCAGCTCTGCTTACAATCAGATGACTGAAAACAAAACTATACATCAGCATCTGAAGGTTGGGGTGGATTTTTCTCCCCCAACAAAGAAAAAAAAATACAATAAACTCAACCAGGACTTCTTTCACTGCAGCTCAATTAGCGAGAAAGTTAATACTCTAAGTGTAAACATAGTCTGCATCTCTACTGATTACATACAGGAAGTGACTAATGCTTCATAAATAAGGTTCTGTGACAGACGGGAGGAACCAAGAGATGTGCCGGACCAAAAAATTAACCCTTCGCTTAAAATCATTTGGAGTGACTTAAACTTATGAGACCTTCACAATAATTAAAACAATAAATATTTCTTTGTTAATTTACAATGTTTGAATTGGAAAAAATGTATTTTTATCTGTTTGATGTTCTTCCATTTTTTCTTTTCTGCTAGAAATTATTATTATTTTACAGATGAGGAAAAGGCGAAGTGGAAAAAAGAAAGGAATTGTTCATTCAGCTGCACGT
The DNA here is from genome assembly GCA_034780135.1 of Jordanella pulchra. Taxonomy (NCBI): domain Eukaryota; kingdom Metazoa; phylum Chordata; class Actinopteri; order Cyprinodontiformes; family Cyprinodontidae; genus Jordanella; species Jordanella pulchra. The sequence goes on from JAUZNJ010035593.1 coordinate 6,907, forward strand.
TTCCCAGATTGAAGCGCTGATTCAAATTATTCCATTGATAATGCTAAAAAAAAAACATTTTAATATTTAGTGTTTGAAATGTTTTTGTTGCAACATGACAGCAGCAAACCAGAACATTTTCCTGCTTTTCATCGTTTCTCTCAGTCGGACACATCTCTTATGTTGGGAAACACTTCAGGCAGATTGTTCAAGACTTGCAGGCCTGATGCAGACGCTCAACATTAAATGAGACGACAACAGGCTCCTGATATCTCAACATAAACATTAAGACAGGCACGCTTAATAATAAAAACACTGATGCATTCACGCGCTCGCATGCCTGGTGGAAACTCGAACACTTCCGTTTCACCTTCAGTCATCGGGGTCCTTCACGTGGATCCGAATCAAAGTGCACAACAGCAACAAAACGTACGGTCCTTCAGTCAGAGAGCGCAGGGGCTCAGATCGGGGCGGACTTGGAGGGTTTCCTGGTGTAAAATGCAGCCGGGTTCATGTAGAGGAGATTCTGCGACGCTACGTCACCAGCAATGAGGGCGAAACACATGAGATCTAGAGTCCAACTACTGAAAAATCACACCAAGATGTTTCTAATGTGGCATTTGGTAAACGTCCTTCAGATATTCTAAAACCTCGGCCCGCTTTAGCAAACGTCGGACTAGAAAGTTTATCGTTTTACATCCATGAGAGACAATAAAACCAGGAGCCCAGCTGAGAGATGAACGCCTACACAGCGGTGAGGAGGGGGGGGGGGAGGAGGAAGAGTGTTGTTACTGGGAGCAGGTCGAGGGGGTCACCCCTCCATCCCAAAGTCCTCTGTGAACTTCTTCACCTTCAGCAGGTCCTCGGTGTTGACTGTGGGCCGTGTGGTGGACAGGGAGCGCAGCATGTCCGACTGCAGAGGAACACAAGACAGTTTACTGCCACTAAAGGAAACAACTAAAACATTATTTGGATTTCAATCATATCAGACGATTTACGCCCTAATTTCTGTGTAAATTATCCAGAATCATGGAAAAAAATAATTAGATCAAAAACAACGGCAGCGTTTAATTAAATAAAACTCCTGATGAACAATGTCTTCACAGTAAGCAACCTCTGTCTAAAAACCAGGTGTAACCGCTTCCTTTAAAACCACTAGTTATCTAATGTCGCCTTCTGATATGTTATCTACTGTAAATTAGGTCAAAGTTAAAAACTTTATAAGCCAAGTTCAAAATAAAGAGATTCAGTTCCTGTATCAGCATTAATGTTCTGAGGGTTACGCTGCTTTTCTTTCCCACGTTTTCCATATTAGGCGACATGGCTGTTCTTAGTTTTTACAATGACCTTGATTTGTTTTGAATTTCCATCTTTCTTGAGGTTTAAATGAAGTGGAGCTAGAAGGAAACATCAGCAGCTCAATGTTCACGGTAAAGAAGTCCTGTAAACTTTGGGCTCTGCTCTGAGCTCGCTGCCTTGTTGAGTCTCACCATGCAAACTATAGGCTCCAGCAGCTTATCACTTGGCACATCCATCCAGGTCATCTCTATGGCTGCAGGATCGCCAGGGGAACACGGGGTCAAGAGGTCGTCCACCATGAGCTGGTTGTTGCTTCTGGATGGACCACGAACCTGCAGGGAAACAAGCGATTCTTTTCAGAACTGAAAACCAGACCTGACATCTAAACTATCCTTAGAAGGTCTGAAATATTTGATGTTACATCTGAGACAAGCGTCTCTCCTGCACCTTTTTAAAGTGAGTGGCTGACTGGACCTTCCTGACCGGCTGCATGAGAGCATCACGAACGATGATGCTGATATCGGCGCCAGAGTAGCCGTCGGTTTTGCGCGCCAGCTCCCGCAGGTCGGCGTCGCTCAGGCTGTGCGGCGTGTTGCCAAGATGCAGTCGAAACATCTGGGCCCGGGCCGGCTCCTCCGGAAGAGGAATGTAAATCCTCTTCTCAAATCTGACGCCAAAGAAGACAAGTTAACGCGGACATTCAGCGGCTGGACGCTTTAAAATCAAACTTGAGCAGTGATGCAGTGGATTAACTGACAGGGATACAGTTTTAGGCATTATGATCAAAACTGAATAAATAAACAAGCAGCTTTAGCAGCAAACTACATAAGAGGTGAGATTGTAGGAGATGGGAGGTTTTCTTTAGCTCAACAGGGTTCCTGCAGGTTTCAGTTTGTGGGTCGGAGAGTTTCAGCCTGTTAATGGCTTTTCAGACGGAAATAAAACAAAATAAAACAGCTTAACTTGTGATGTTGAAAAATCTAAATGTATAAAAACTCCTAAAGTTTGACAAACAAACCAACAACCAAAAGTTTCCCTTTAAAGAAAACCAGATCCTAATGCAGCCGCCACCGTGTCTCACTGTTGGTAGGATAAACGTAGCATTTCTATTACAAAATACATTCATACCAATTATTTTTACTACAAGTTGCAGAGAAAATCTTTTTGAAATCCATCCAAACTGATGAGGCTGAAATAAATAAATATAAAAGTTTGCTTTACTCACCTTATTAATTTAGGAGTTTTATTTTTACCTCATCAGTCTTTAAGTTAAATGCTAAAGAAAATATTTCACATCAGAGGCTGAAAAAGCTTTGAAGTTATTTATAATCCATAATATTTTATACAGAGTCTAGATAACAATTTTTATGAGGCACTAAATGTTTTTAATCGTTTATATTTAGTCCCAACGTTCCCATCTTTGCTATCATTACATCATTCAGTGTTTTTTCATTCCTGTCCTCCTAGTAAGTCTAAAATATAATTTTGATAAAAACAAGCAGGTAACCAAACTCAAACTGTAAACAACACAGCAGAACGTAAACAAACAATGATATCGAGGTGAAAATGTAACTGACCTTCTGCGAATGGCAGCATCAAGCACCCAGGGGATGTTTGTGGCTCCAAGCACCAAGATACCATCGTTATTGTTCCCCACACCTAAACAAACAAACAGTTAACATCTAAACAGGCCCGAACCTGAAGGTGGTTCTCATCACACTGACCTTGCATCTGGACCAGAAACTCCGTCTTGATGCGCCGCGCCGCCTCGCTCTCGTTCTCGTTCCTCGAGCCGCACAGCGAGTCCACCTCATCGATGAAGATGATGGAGGGTTTGTGTTGGCGAGCCAGATCGAACAGGTTCTTCACCAGTCTGACGAAGACAAACAAACATTCTAGTAGAAGAGAGAGAAGTCTTCTGTCCTAAAGATGCTGCGTCAGACGGCAGCCGTTCCTGCAGCACAAACCGTACTTCTCGCTCTCTCCCAGCCACTTGGACATGAGATCGGAGGAGGACACGGAGAAGAACGTGGAGTTGTTGGCTTCAGTGGCCACCGCCTTGGCCAGGTAGGACTTCCCCGTCCCTGGGGGACCGAACAGCAGGATGCCCCTCCAAGGAGTGCGCTTGCCTGAGAGCAAAGAGAAACAGCAGTGAGGTCAGCCGCTGTGACGACAAAACCACGAGGAAAATATCAGTCAGGCTTAAGATTACAGATCAAGCTTAAAAGATTTTTAATCCACAGAACTTTTATAGCGTTTACGGATGGGGGGGGAAATCAATCAGTACCTGTGAAAAGATGAGGGAATTTAATGGGCAGGATGACGGCTTCCTTCAAGGCTTCCTTTGCTCCCTCCAGTCCAGCCACATCGTTCCACCTGACGTTAGGCTTCTCCATCACGATGGCACCTAAGAGCAGAACACGGTGAACAGGAAGCACCTGGAGACGCACCGCTAGGACCATTTTAGGCTAATATTTACTCAACCTAAGATCAGCTTATTCCTAAACAGACTGCGGCAAAAATTGCCTTTAATGATCCGCAGTGATGTCAGGTCCTCCAGCGACAAAAAGAAACACAGACTGATGTCATTTAAAACCATATTTAGGCATAAAATAAGATGAACAGACTGCAGTAACAGCTGGGATGCAAACATCTGCTGGAGTTTTTAGGGAGC
>JAUZNJ010035594.1:0-12189 GCA_034780135.1 Jordanella pulchra
AGTTTCACTTTTTAAATGCAATTACTGAAATAAATCTACTTTTTCATGGTATTCTAATTTTATGACCAGCACCTGTAAAGTCTTGCCACCATGGTGTTTTTGAACACTTTGATGACTCTGGCCTTAGAGATGAAAAAGTCTAAAACCAAGCACTGCTTCTTTTTGGGAAGGTGTGACAGCCAGGTTGAGGAGATCCTTAAAGTATTCCTTCTACCATCTGATAAGGTCCTCATCTAGGTTCAGCAGTCCCTCACTCCCACTGCAAATAACTGCTTCCCACTCCGGAGGCACCAAATGGTTTGCCAGAATCACTTTGAGGCTGACTTACTGTACGTGGTACCAACAGCTTACCTTGAAATATCAGTGGAGGAAAAGTTCACTGATATTGGCTGACTTTTGGATTGTACTCTAAAAAGAAAATGCTGCTGTCCCTTAAATGAATTGGTTCAATTGGTAACAGGTGATTGAATCAAGTTGAATGTCCTTAGGTTTTCAAGTTTATAAGTTGAAATCCTAAAGGAATTAAGTTTGGAAAAACTTAATTCAATCCCTTGTTACCAATTAAAGCAATTCATTTAAGTTGGAGCTTAAATTACTTGATTAATTATTAAAAACCCTTACATTGCAAAAAGCTAATAAACAGCAACATAAATGTAAGGAAAGCAAAAAGAACAATCCAGGTTCTAACCTTAAGGGAAGAGATGTGGGCATGGGTTACATAGCCTTGCACTTGCTCATTCTCAGAGAGGTTCTTCTCTGATACAAACAAAAGCTTTGGAGTTTCCACATCATTGAAAACATGTAAAACTCCTTGGTGCAGAGGTAAGGATTCTTTTTCCTGGTATCCAATCTGTTGCTGGTCCTAAGGAACAAAGGGAGAAAATATTAGAATTAATATCAAAATCCTGCTGCAGCAAGAGTAGTGTTTTTTTATTGCCAATTTCACTTGCCAGTGGTCTTTCATCAGTGCAAAATTCTCCTCAAATGGTATTTAACTTATATTGCCACTTTTTAAGTCATGGGACTCCAAAGTGCTTTACACTAAAATCAGTCATTCAATTCGATTCACAATGATGGTAGCAAACACTATAGCCACAGGTTCAATGTGGCACGCTGATAGAAGTAACCCTGCTGCACACAGGAGCCACCAGGACCGTTGACCACCATCAGTTATATACTATTTAGTAAAAACAGAAATAATTTCAAAAGGATCTACAATCGTCTCACAAATATCACACCATCAAAACAAATGTAACATAAGAAAATTTAGCATCTGAAAAGATAAAATGAATGAAGATATTAGTATAAATTTAATTTCTATTGTACGCTGTAAAAACACCTAAAACTTAGTGAAATTTTGAACTAAAAAGTATGTTCTATAACTGTAGGGGGATCAAACTTCTAAGCCTACCAAGGAAGGCCTATGCAAGTGTACTAGAGAGGAGAGTCTTGCTTACTGTCAAACCTTGGCTCTAGGAAAAGTAGTGTGGCTTTTGCTGTGGACCAATACAACAACCTCTGCAGGGTGCTGGGGAGTTTAAGGGGAGTTTATGCAGCAGGTACTAATGTTGTTTGTGGACTTGAAAAAGGCATTTGAGTGTGTCACTTGTAGTGCCCTGTAAGTTAGGAGGAGCGAGTGGCCTTCTTTTGCAGCCATTTGGTCTCTATACATGCGGGCAAATATTCTACTTATTGAATGACTTTTGGACTGTCATGTGTTGTTCTGTGAACACATGCCTATCTTGTTGTGGGTTAGGACAACAAAGAAACAAATTGAGCTCTAACCATGGTTAAGCAGTTAGCACAAATGTATAAAATAAACTTAGAACTTCCATTCAAAATACATATAAGAATTTATCAACAGGAATAATTAAACTGTAGTTCAATTCAACTCAAAAACAATTTGTTAATCCCAAAGAGAAATTTTATGTCACACAAACTCAAGGTTTCTGACTTTTGTTTTATTTTCATCGAGCTGTTGTAGGTGTTGGTAGCGGTAGGCAGGAAAGATATTCTATAAGCTGTCTGTCTTGCACCAGATCCGAAGAAGCATCTTTCTGAAGACTCTTTATTGTTGTTTAAGAATCTTCTGAAGAGGATACTCTCTATTTTGCATAATCTTCTTCACTTCATGAAGAATCCTTCTTTATAAAATAATCTCCAGAGGTTCTAGAATTTGTTTTGTGGAGAGTGTGATCTCTTCCTCCATCATCTGCTGGGGTAACAGCATCAGAGAAAATTACTTTAAAAAGCTCAATAAGCTAAACCTACACACACTGACCAGTACCTCCGTTTTGACTCTCACCACCCACTGGGACACAAACTAGGTGACATAAGAACCCTCCAGACACGAGCAGAAACCATTCTCACGACCAAAAGAGGGATGAAGAAAGAACAGGGACATATCAGGACAGCCTTGAAGAACTGTGGCTACTCCAGATGGGCTTTCTTAAAAACCAACAAGAGACCTGCTGAGAGGGAACAAAACAGACGAAGCAACATTCATATTTACTGTGCAAAGGCTGGGGATCCTGAGACGTAGCTCTAGAAGGTTGCCAATTGTCAAAACAAAAATGTAGTATTACGTTAGAGAATCATTTACATCAATCAACTGGTCCCTATTTAGCCCCCTGAAAAGTTGGCGTTGCCAGTCAGCCAATCTATCTGGAAATCGGTTAAGACTTCATCAGATTCAGTGTCAAAAATCATAAAGTATCATTTACCTCAACTGATCAGAATGATTAGTCCGACCCAAGATTGCCGCTCTGTCGGCACACCTCTCCCTTGATGATGTAAGGTTTATCAATGTCTATGATCAGGACTACCCTTTTAACATCATCCATCATATAATTTCTTACTTCAAAACAACTACAACTGGCTCAAACCCGGGTGGAAAGTTATCAAACTCATAATTTACTAACATCTAATAAACACATCCCTTTGACATCCCTTTTTTTCAGTGTGTGTCTAAGCTGTCAGTTTGGTTTATCTCCATTTTGGACAAACAGACTAAGCAAACCTTTATTTGGGGTTGATGCATACAGTGGGAGGTGAAAAGGACTCTATGCAAAGAGTATTGATTTCACATCTACTAAGTGTAAATGTTTTTGTTTTGCTTGTGCAATAATTCTGAAATTCAATAGATGGCACTGTTGCACCTTATATAAGTTTGAACTTAATGTTTATGTTATATAGTTTCAATATTTGTGTGTTCTACCTTATAGTCATTATTTGTTTTGAATATTAGTCACAGTATTTAATTTAAATAAGAATAAGATGGATGCACGTATTTTGAAAATTGACATTTCCGTTTCCTGTCAACATTGTAAGCTATCAGCATCAGACTTGTGCTTCAGCGTGGACTGTAAGAGCTCACAAAGGCTAAGACCGATGTTCGCTAGTTAAACAGAAGATTTAAACAAAAGAATAAACCCAGCCTTAGTCACAAGCAGGCAAAAGTGGTATGTTTATTTGCTACATGTATGTTATGTTGTAAGGCTAATTATTTTGGTTGTATTTTTTGTGCATATTTTGTCAGTTCTACGGTGTTTAGGAGCATTAAACATCAGTAAAAGGAACTCTTGTCTTCGAGTTGTAACTGAGGCCGGTGTTATGCCAAGAAATGCATCCCCGCCGAGAATTGCATGCCCTGGCGCGGGAGCGAGCATCGCTCTAAACTCTCGCATATTGATGAGAAAACGGACAGAAATATGACCGAAGAGGAAACTTTTAAATATATTCGTAACATTATCACGTTTCTTAACCATGTCAGCCCTAAAACGGTGGGGTTTATTTGGCAGATTAATTGAAATAAATACGGTTTTTACACCTTTATTGAGACATACGAGTCGAACGTTTTTCCGTGTCTGATGAAAATATTCTCCGCAACTGGTTTGATATTCCCCGATTATAATTTTAACACCATAACAGTTTAAAGCATTAAAAAGCAGAGGCAAGTTGATATTTTATATCAAGCTTAACTGTCCAGTCTATTAATGTCATGTTGGGGATGTATATACGTAGAAAAAGTGAAATCCCTCTTAACTCTTTATTTCTTCAAGTTAGCAGGAGATGCATTTTTGGCAATAAGGATTTTGTTCCTGCCAAAATATGCATGCCCTCTCTATTTTCCTCAAATGTTATCTTATTGATATAAAACTCATGCCAGTAGTTCATAGAACTATTGTGATTATGTAAAAAAAGTTATTTCACTCTTAACTCATTATTTCTTCAAGTTAGCAGGGGGATGCATTTTTCGGCAAAGCCTATTATCCGCATGCCGAAATATGCATCCCCTCTGATGTAAGAATAAAGATGGTTTATTAAGGACAGTACAACATAGAGCAAATTATAGTATAAAACACAAATATAGATTTAATATATATTACCTTGGCACGAAACCGGCTCACCCTGTACCTGCTCTGATTTAGAACAGATGCATGGGCTACAGTGAGGGAAGGAAATACAAGTTTGAGTTTTTCCATGCCTTCCCGAGGAGCATTATTTTGGAGGGCACTGCACAGGTGGGCTTGGAAGTAACGCCCACCCACGAAACGAAATAAAGAAAGGCTATTTTCTGGGGGGGGTGGGTGAAAGCGAAAAAAAAACCGAAAAATTAAACAGTTGCGTCTTTTTTCGGGTTTTGCACAAAACGAAAAAAATCGAAAACAGCACGTGTTTGATTTCTGCCAGTGCAGCTGTTATACCCGGGGAACGGACTATAAAAAGTACATTGTTTGTCCATAGTCCAATGTCTCGCAGCGGATGTCGCAAAATTTATCTTATTTTCAAATAAAAACTTGACAGGTCGACCTCGTGTGCTTATTTATTAGTTGCATGCAAATAATGACTATAACCACTAGAGGGCAGCAAATGAAAGTATTTAAATAAAACTGACGTTACGCTCAAGAGTAGGCTGCAAATCTCTTTAAAATATGTTGCATAATTTAATTCTATTTTGTTCTAAATTTGAAATATCAAACAGATCATTTATCTTCAGGGAACCTTTTGTTTAAGATTTAAGTATGACATTAATAACACCATCTTGTATTATTGAATATTGAAAATAAGTCATTAGTAATCTGAAAAGTTAAAAAACGAAATACCCTCATTTGGAGGAAGTGGTGATGTTCGGTACATCAAGTAACCAGCAAGTTACAACTTTACACCCTATTCCTCTCTCCTCCCTGAATCAAAATGGATTCCTCAATTAGAATATTTTGGGGCCTCCTTCGTTTTAAGCTCTGATCCTCTTCCAGAGGCCTTGGAACTTGAGTGTTCTTCTCATTATCTTAGCTGTCCCCAGAACTGCCCATTTCTGGACTGAGATCTCTGTTGTTTCCCCCAGGTATCTGTTGGAGCAACTTCTCCAGTGTGGGGGTTACTGTCCCCGGTGCTTTGACCATGGGTACAACAGCTGCCTTCACCCCCCAGACTCTTTCTAGTTCTTTCCTGAGTCTTAGTATTTCTCCAACTTCTCGTGTTGTTTTTTTCTTGATGTTTTCATCATTTGGGATGGCCACATTGATCATTACAGCCATTATTTGCTGCTTATCAGTGATGACAATGTCCAGTTGGTTGGTCACAACCATTTTGTCTGTTTGTATCTGGAAGTCCCACAGGATCTAGAGAGGGCCAGGCTAAAGGACAGCACACAAATGAAATGTCCCCATAAATCATCAAGCTGTGTGTGTGTGGGTGGGTGCGTTTGTATATGTTTACATTTTCTTACCTTTATATTAGGAAGATGAAGAAAAAGGGTGTGACTTTTTCTTTTATAATACATCATTAATTCTAATCATTAATTAACAAATTATTTAAAAAAACTATTAAAGCCCTTCTGATTGACTTGAAATAAGTTGCAATTAAAGCAAGAGCCTCATAATTAACCACCTTGGTGATTAGAGTTCACAAGATCTTAGAATAAGTTTGGTTGCTCAATTAGAGTCTTGTGGGATTGTCAAAGAACATAAGTAAACAAACGGCATCATGAAAACCAAGGATGGCAGCAGACAGCACAGGTTAGGTGGGAATTCAGAGTGTTAGAGTATCAAACAATATCCAAAGCTTTAGACATCTCATAAAGCACTCCTTAAATGATCACCTGGGAATTCAAACAGTATAGCACAGCTGCAAACCTATAAAAACCTACTTTGGAGGAGCCACAAGGTGTTAGCTATGAGTCCAACACATGAAAAAAAGTGTCTTTATAAAAGATCAGCAAAAATAAAGCCATTGTACTGTTTCTTTTAAGCCATGAATGCAACAGTGCTAACAGGTTGAAGAAGACATTGCTTTTCCTTCAGGGGCTACATAAAAAGCACCGTGTGGTGATAAAACTAACACTAGAAATTACCTGGAACACACCATAGGACCTCGGTGTGGACAATAAGGACTTCAAAACTTATAACTAAGTAAGTGGCCTCACAACAAACTCCCATTGATTATGCATTTGCAATGTACTGCACAAAAAAACCCACTAAAGGCCTTTATTAAATATATGTTCTTATTGCTGGCAGACTGAATCTGTACTCCAGACTAAATTATGTGCCAACAAACATGTAAGCTGTTATCTCATCTTTTTTGATTGAATGTTTGACTTCTAAAGTTCTTTCACTTAAAATATGACTTGGAGCTGAAAGGCGCATAAAACAGATTCCTGTAACCCTCTGTTCTGCTCAAGGCCTGGTTATCATTAACCTCTGGTCATTATTACTTATTATTGAGATTTTCTCACAGGAACTGACCTAAGGGGGGTGAGTAGTGTGCACCTAACACACGATCCAACTTCCTCCCTATAAATATGAAGTCAGCACCCAGGAAGCCACACTTTGGCCACCCAGCCCGGCACTTCATTTCCTTTGAAAGCAGTGGAAGAGCACCACCATTCCCTGATACACATCACTATAAGTGCATGTCAATGAGGTGCAGATGACAGGAGTGCATTGTGAGATGGCTGCTGAGTGGGAAGCGCCATGTGACACTTCTGAATGGGCTGCCGGGGGTTGGCAGGAGGGAGAGGATGGTAGCATCCACAAAGGCGCATTCAGGGATTGCAGACTAGGTACAAGACTGGCACTGGTCCTCCTTCCCTCCCCTGGGACAGCAGGAGGAGGCTGTTGCTTGGTACTGACTGAATGGAGGGATTTTTGTTAGAATAATGGGGAAGAATAGGTTTATTATCCCTATATAAGACTTCCTCCAGTCTCTTTATGGACATTTTGTCACTACTTCATTGTGAGACTGACAACCTTGTCTTGTTCATGTGGCCTCTGAGACCTTATAGTGTTTCTAGCAAGACAAACTTTTTGAAACTCTACTCTTTGCAGAATTATTACTAACCCCTTTAACTTTTCCGTATTTTGTCACATCGTAAAGAAATACCTCAATGTATTGTACTGGGGCTTTAATAATGGAGCAAGTTAAACTAAAAATCTATGGTTTTCAGAAAAAAAGTCTCAAAACACTTTTTTGTACAAGTATATTCTGCAACACAGAGTCAGTACTTTGTAGAACTACATTGAAAACTTTCCCATAACTATGATACTGCCACCACCGTGTTTCATGATGGGAGTAGTATACTCACTGGGATGTGTAAAGTTAGTGTTGCATACTTTTTGAAACCTCACTAAATATTAAAAGCTAATAGATTGGTTAAATATGACATATATGTAGCTCAATATTTAGAAAAATGATTAATTTACAAATTGAATAAGTTTAAGTCTGATTTGCCATCCTTCATAGGTTGAAATATTTTTAATAATTATAATCATCATGTATCCTCCCCTTTTTTCTCAGTGAAGCATCTCCTCCACAGAACACGCTGCTAATCCTGCAAGTAGCTCCTCTCCTCTTCTTCCTCCTCCTCTTCCTCCTCCTCTTCCTCTCTCAGTGTGCAGATCTGACTGGGAGGAGGTGGGACCTATCCACTGGTGGTAGTGGGCGAGTAACCGCGTACGTGCAAATCGTGCAGACTGCCAAGGGCGACTGTCAGAAACGAGACTTTCTGTTCAGTAACTGCGAACCTCCGCTTCATTAGAACAAACACCCTCTAGTGACCATCTGCCTGTTTCTGGTTCGGTCCAGATTATTTAATATTATCGGAACCACCAGTAGCAGCAGCATTGAGAACATCAGACAGACTGGCGGACAGGCGGAGCTGGTTTGTTTGTGATGAGGAGGTCGCCCTGCTGCAGGGCTTTGCGTAACATTCAGATAAGAAGAAGGGGAGTTTTTTTTTTTATTATTTATCGTGAGGACTTCTTTCAGTTTGGTTTTTCCTTCTGTCGTTTAACAAAGCCTGGTTTTGTGAGTAAATACAGCATCTGATATCACACTACTGCCAACGCTAGGGGGGAAATCGCCGGTGAGTCTTTGGTTATTTAAACATTTTGCTTTTTTTAGCTCACTGTACACAACAGAAACTTAAGGGTGATGCTGTCAACTTTGCATGCTCCCAACCACCGGGGTCATCATTTAATGACATATATATTTAACAAAGGATAATCGTACTGATTTTAATGTGTAAAAGCTTCTTAAAACTATGTTTAGCATGTTAACTCAGCCAAAGAAACGCCCGAGTTAAGTGGCGATGTCAATTGTAGCAGCTTTCAGGTTAGCGTTGCTAGCTTGCCTCCGCCCATCTGTCTCCCGTCCTGCTGTAAAGCAATAAAACCTTCGAGGATGGCTGAGATTCGGAGGAAATGATCTCATTTTAAAACCTCCTGATGTCTTGTAAAAAATATAAATATAATACTTAGATATAGTAATGTTATTCCATCATGCTAGTAATGTTTACTGAATTCAGTTCTGTTTTATTCAGAAGCATCCACCGTTGGTTTAAATCTTAACTCGCCCAAAAAACATTAATTGTAAAAGTAATGAAAATAAACATTCAGATGGGCCAGTTCTCCATAATGGCAACATGGATTATAAACGCACACATTTACTCTGGTTAGCGAAACCAACCTGCTACTGTGTGTTTTATGTATGAGTGGACTTATCTTCCATTTCGCTGCACCTATTGCTGCTAGGTACTGAAAATGGAGCTGATCCATATGAATCAAGCTCATGTTCTTAGTGTCCTTAATAAGTTGGAGGGAGTATTCATCTCCCAACCTGACTGCAATCTTAAGTACACAATATAAATAATAGATGCCAGTCTGCAGTGTGTCTATCAGGCTGTAGCTTTAAAGAGGAAATTAGAGATTCCTCTGTGGCAGCATAGATTGGAACCAAAAGTTCATGTTTGTTCAACTTTCTGTGCTCTGACCTCCAGGATTAATAAGATGAAATGGTAAATAAAATGAGTAAAACCAGACCAGGTTATTTTTTTTTACTTTTGCAGCTTTTCCAGCTTAACCTTGTTGGTATTGTTTGGTAATATATACAGAAGCAGCTATTTAAACTGCTTGTAAAGCTTTGAACATGATATTCATTGAGGCTAGTTATTGTTTATCTTTATAACTCTATCTATTAAAACTGCGTTTATCATATTATTTTCTTGCTCTTCTATCTGGAACCGAGGTGATGTGATGCTGTTTGTGTGATAAGTCAATGTAAAGCAGAGGTTTACTGAAATCTCTTAAGGTAAAATGCTTTCAGATGTGACATACCCTCGCTGGCCTCTAATATTGATAAACTCACCTCCCTGTCTGTTCTCTATAAAATAGAGAGTAATACTTTAAATCTGACATTTGTGAAAGATTGTAGACTTTTTCAAATCCCACTTCTTTGACAACACATAGAAGCTATAAACTCAATTAATTACAGAGCAGATTTTCTTTATTTCTTTTGGTATTCCTGTTATCTGCTGAAAGTCTTTCTTATTGTCCTGCTGTTTGAATAAACAGCAGACATGTCTCAACAAGTCTTTTATCTGGGTATTAATTCTTAACTCCTCTTTAAAATAGTTTAACTCCTCCCAGACAGTAAGTGATTCACCTGCTCTCCTTCCAACCTTTAATTATTCTGTTTGCCAGATAGTTGCCATGTCCAACAATGCTTATCCTAACCTCTGGTTACATTTAACCTACCCGTCCATAAGGAAAGCAGTAACTTCTGTGTGGCTCCTGAGCCCCTTTGCTTCCTAAGTTCTCTACCTAAAAGGCTCCAACACTTGACCATTGTTCACCCTGGTTTTGCCGGGTGTTTTATTTTGCTTGACACCAAGAAGTTATTTCTCAGCTCTTTTTGCAGCTCCCAAGGCCTGGCAAGGTCTGAATCCGTCTCATGTGACTTTTACCTGCTGTTCCTATTGGTGAAAAATCCTTTTGTGTCCACATTGGCATTGGAACCAGAAGTAAACATTTAGAAGTTTTGGAAATTTCTTCTTCTTCATATAAAATCGTACACTAAGAAAACAGTAGGGAAACTTTACATTTTGGTCAGCAGATTCAATACTGAAAGCTAATTTAATGCCTGTGGTTCATTCCCTCCTTTGAGGTTAACCATCAGGGAGTGGATGAACCACAATGGTGGATGAGAAAACTCAACCTAATGTCCATTTATTTGATACGCTGTCATTAACTTCCTGTTAAGTTAATTTTGAATTGTCTTCTGACTGACTGGTGCACTTTGCATGTCAGCTGCATACTTTGCCTGCTTTATAATCTCTAAACTGGTATGCCTGGTTTTACTGACATTTGATTAAATGAAAACTTAATGTAGTGGGCAGCGAATAGACTGAGTAAACCTTTGCAAATAATCGCTTATGATAACACAGACAGCTGATAAAGTTGGGCCGACTGTTGATGTTTTACGTACTAAAAGGAAAAGTGGCCTGTTTTTTTTCTGCAGATTAGACAAGTCAGCTGAAATCTTTCACGCAGCCATTGAAGTTGAAATACATCAGTTCTCAGGAGAGTTATCTTTACTTCTTGAGGTTTTTCAGTTGTTAAGATGTAACAAAAGTTCCCTTCCAATGAGTTGATTTGATTTTGCACTAAGCAAGATAAACTGTTGCAGTTCTCTGCTAGTTATTTCTTTAAGTTTACTCTTTCCCCGCACATAGCATAGTTTACTGTTTGGGACACAGATTATAGCGTTAAGATGCACTTAGTGACCCTGATGCAGATTATTCCTACAATGAGGCCTCTCATTTAAAACCTGAGGTTTACTGTTTTTTTCCTGCCTGTTAAGGTTATAGACCATTGTCTTTTAGAGGTTGTCAAAGTCTGCTTGCATCAAAATTACACTTTTACATATTTCTAGACTGCAAAAAAAAAACAAACCCAAAAACTGATGCATGTGATTTTTGTGCTCAACATAGAAATTATGGATTGGAGTAGAACAAATAAGAAAAAAGCAGATCAACCTGAAGGAGTTATATGCTTAGCATTTAGCATATGTTTATGAATAAGATATAAATAAAAAATGCAATAATTCTAAACCTTTATAAGGTTTAAGCCTGTTATGATTTTACTTGTTTCAGTACTAGTTACGTAAAGACCAAGCTAAAAAGGAAGCAAGCATTACTACTCATAGACACCTTCCTCCAGGCAAAAGCTTAAATCGTCAAATTACATAAGGGTCTTGGTATATCCTTAAAATGCTAGTTCTAGTCCAAAAGCTTTGACCAACACTGATTTTTACGAACAGGACTGCTGCTCTTCATTCAGCAGCACATTTCTTCACATTTCCTGCGTATTTTCCAAAACAACTGCATGTGGTAGCATAAACCTCTGCAACATGTGCTCTAGGCATTCTTGTGTAATTTAATTTTTACAGCTAAATATTAATATATCAGCCGGAATATTGCAAACATCCCTCATAGGAAGTTTCCATCTTGTTTCCTTTAGTATAAACATTTATATAAGTTACTTATAAGGAAAAGAAAAAGATGTCTATCTTTCTGGATGGTTTAGAAAACCTTCATTGAATATTAGATCAGTTATGTCTTCCAAGGTATGCTGGATAATTTAATGTACCATTGCAAATTTTACAGCTTGTAGCATATAATAAAAGAAAAGACTTGATTAGAAGTCTAATTTGTTCATCTGACTGTGTGTGTGTGTGTGACGTTACAGTTGTCTGTTGCACATTGTCGCTAAAGCAAAGCCAGTGTTTCTGCTGCAACTAACGATTATGTTGCTAATGTTGATTTTTGTTTTTGATTAATCAATTAATAATCAGATGGTAAAAGGTTCCTGAAAGAAGTTTTTTTTTTTTTTTTTTACAGAATTAAACCAG
>JAUZNJ010035595.1:0-12189 GCA_034780135.1 Jordanella pulchra
GATCAACTGTGCTGCTCAGCCTCACCATCAGTGCGATCAACTGCGGTGTTCTGCCTCACTATCAGTTTGATCATTTGCACTTAGCCAAATCATCAGTGCGATCAACTGTACTGCTCTGCCTTACCATCAGTGTGATCAACTGCACTGCTCTGCCCCACCTTTATTGCAATCAACTGCCCTGCTCTGCCTCATCATCAGCATGATCGACTGCACTGCCTGCATCATCAGCTCAATCATCATTATGTATCTGTCAGTTTAATCACAACAATCTGGCCTTCATCTTTACTATCATTAAGCTTATTTCTAAACCCTGTTCTTCTTCACTATTGCTAACCTTTAATTATTTACCTCAGGCCCTAACCACGCCCTCATTTCTCTCTACTAATTTCTATACCTTTGCTCCCTAGTTTTGGGCTCCAGTTTCCTAGCTTGACTCTGGCACCTTTTTTGGCCGGGAAGACTACTCTACTCCTTTTCCTAGGTTACTCATCCAAGCAAATTTTGATTCATAGCATCAAAGTCTTCTGTCGGGGCTCAAGTGCCACAAAGCCTTTTATTCAAGTCAAGTAAACTTTTCTAATCGGACATTTTCTCTGTGTGAGTCTCTTCAGGTTAAAATAGTTGTAGGAGGAAAATTGATGACAAATCAAACATTGATAATATAAATCTTAACAAAAGAGCCAAGAAAATATCTGAAGAGATTAAAGGTGAACTTCAAGCTCATGGAACATTAGTCTCAGATTGGAATATCTGTTGTTGTTTCAGCCAAAGTGGAATTAATGGGAGAAGACCAAGGAGGACACCATCGTTGAAAACAAAACAAAAGCCTGTTCCGAATTTGCTAAACTACATACTGACAAGCCACAACACTTCTGAGAGAATGTCCTATTGACAGATGAGGCAAAATTTAACTTTTTGCCCAGGCACATCAGTTCTATATTCACAGATGCAAAAAAAAAAGCAAATTAGGAAAAATAATATTGTCCTACTTTCAAACATGGAGGTGATACAGGCTATTTACTATTTACCATCATCTGACAGATCGTTAAACCAGTGTATAGAGCAGATATATAAATCTTGTCTCCCGTGCTCTCAGAATAACGTGTCTCCAACACATAGCAGCTGAGGGTCTAATGATCAACTGCAGGAGCCTATGTGGTGCAGATGATACTCTGATCTTATTCAATGGAGAGAGAGCTGAAAGTTTGTCCAACATAATGTCCCTGGGAGTGCAAATCTCTGTAAACCTATTACAGACCAAAAACCGTTTTTCTTTAGTGAAGAAGACATTATAGTGAATATTCTTTATGAGAATATTAAAAGAGACAGGACTGCCACAGAAAATTCTAGGGTACCACTGTTCCGTTGAAGGCATTTTAAAATACTTCATCACCACACAGTTTCAAAGCAGCTCTGTAGCTAACATAATTTTCTTTCAGCACATTGACTCCAGCGCACAGAGTTGTAGGGTCTATATCACACTATGGGTTAAGAAAACTAAAAAGACCTAAAAGAACACCACTCATGCATAGTACTACTATTTTTGAGCTACAGCCATCTAGGAGGAGCTATGAAGCCCAACACACATTCACACAAACGGGGTGGATAATAGCTTTTGCCCTATAGCTGTGACTGTTTTGAACAAAAACTGGCCTATACACTCAAAAGACACTTTTGTACGCTAGCCTTCACCTCTATGCATATAAAGTCTTCAGTGCCAATTTTGTAAATTTCCTTCCTGCAAAATATTGCTCAACCCTGCCCTTGTTCACCCTAGCCACAGTTGTTATATGTAGTTGAGGATTGTTTTAAATTATTTTCCAATCTATTTTAATTGTTAAAGCTAATGTGTGTTTGCGGTTGTGCAAGAGTTCATTGCTGTTAAACTGTTTACATCGTTTTGATGATTTGATTTGTAAATAAATGATAAATTATTGAGCAGCTTAAACAAAATGTATTGCACTGTGCACAGTGCAATACATTTTGTTTAAGCTGCTCGATTACAGAAAAGAAAAAAAACTTTCAAACATTGTTAAGGTACAGCATAAAAATCTGACATTGGCTGCATGTGAAATAATATAGTATAATACATATACTGACTGAATAAAACATAGAAGATCTTAGTAAAGCTCACTAAGATATATACACAATGAATAGAGCTGTTGCAAAGACATTTGAATATAAATGTAAAAGAGACAACAAGAAATTGCCATGTTTAGTCAAAACGGTTGGGTTTGCTTCACAATGAATGCTGTTACTCCAACAGAGCTGTGAAACTATTTCTTTTTTTATCTTAAAATTGTTCAAACATTTATATTTATAAAATTTATAGAATATCTTATTTTTATTCTTTATCTTGCAGCAAACATACTAAGCTATATTGGACTAATTTCTCTAGTAACATAATTAGAACTCTGTAACTGTAAAAAAGGACGCATTGTGCACCTTCTATTCATAGCTGGGCAGTCTTGCAGGGCTATGATTGTCATCTATTCATTTCCTGTGACAGATTCATACTCAATCATTAACCATTTCAAAAAGAAACTCAGAACTGAATGATGCAGGATTAGTGTACCTTGCTCAGCCTTGTTTACTGCATGTATCTAATAAAAAAAAGGATTGCAAGCCTTAATGGGGGCATACAATTTTTCCACCTCTGTAGCCCCTAGTGATGCAATGACTTTCATTTCCTGTTCTGTGTTGACAAAAATCCAATCAACCAAAGATCATAATTTATTATATGTATATATGGTAAGACAAACTATTTCACATATATGGAGATATCTCTTTTTTCCCAGCATAAACACACAATTGAGGCATACATTATCGTCTTAGCAAAGGGCAGAACAAAAGATTTGTTTATTCAATGAGTTTATTCAATGACAATGAGCTCTATGTTAACTGAAAGTTGGCCAATGAAGATCATG
The DNA here is from genome assembly GCA_034780135.1 of Jordanella pulchra. Lineage (NCBI taxonomy): Eukaryota > Metazoa > Chordata > Actinopteri > Cyprinodontiformes > Cyprinodontidae > Jordanella > Jordanella pulchra. Next base: position 2,928 of record JAUZNJ010035595.1, read on the forward strand.
CTCATGATGAGTAAAATTGACTAACTGAAATTTAGGTGGATTGAGATTACCACTTGTTTATTCTGCTTTTTCCTCTAAAGTTAAAAAAGCTACTATAAAATTTTGGTTTGTTGCAATTTTTCCCTGACAATGTAAAATATAAGTACAGGGTGGGTGTTGGGGCAGAAATAGAGCTTGACCCATTTGCAGAGACCTCTGTCCTCAGCCTGACTGTCCATGTTTTGAGTCCTGGCCAGTGGAAGTCTTGCCACAAGTCTTCCTTCTCTCTCAAGCCAACTTTCTATCAGCAAACGTTTAAATAAACGTTTAAATAAATGATTTAACCATGATTTCTTTTATGATCTTTAAGCCCAATGTAAAGTAATCCAATAATACTGTATGTGATCATGCAAACTAAACAAAAAAATGAAAAGATGTTGAGTGTAAGGGTGGATTATATTTGTTTTAGGTATCCAAAGACCATAGAAAATACACAAAACAAGTATAACTAAAATTTTAATGTCGGTGTATAATTGTACATTCTGATCTATGTAACACAATTGTTTCAAATAATAAATACAGTAATGAGTAGTTAGGTAAACTGGCAGGTAAACTGAAACAAAGAAAAATAAACCCTTCATTTGTACTCTGTAGCTCCAAAAAACGATGTAGAATATCAAAGTATGCAGTGTAATGCAGTTTGCCACATATTTTGAATGTGCACAAAATATTTCTAGTGGCATAGAGGCAGATATCATCACAAGTGGCAAAGTAGTGGTTCTTATCTCAAACTCATCCTCCTTAGCTTTATCCGGAACCGGGTCGCGGGGGTAGCAGTCACAGGAGAGACTCCCAGGCTTGCCTCTCTCCAGACAATTTCTCCAGCCCTGCTAGGGGAAGTCAGAGGTGCTCCTAGGCCAGCCGAGAAACATAGTCCCTCCAGTGTGTCCTGAATTGTTCTCTGGGCCTCTTCCTGGTGGGACGTGCCTGGAACACCTACCGAGGGAGGCATCTAGGGAGCATCCAAAAAAGATGATGAGGAGATCTGACTCCTCTCCATGTGAAAGAGAAGCAGCTCTACTCCAAGCCTCTGCCGAATGACTGAGCTCCTGTGACTGTGTGTTTTAATTGAATTGTCTCTGTAAATTATCTAGAGATGACATGTGTTGTGATTTAGCACTATATAGATAAAAATGAATTCAATTGATCCTACAAGGGGCATTAAGCATCCAACAACATAGCCTCTAGGATAATCCGGTCACCGAAACGCCACCATTATGTTAAGGTTGAAGAAAGGGTAGTAATTCTCATCTGCATAATTCAGCAAATTAGAGCATAGTATAGGAAGCCTGTTGGATTTAAATTGTCTTTTGAGAACAACAATTTTTCAGCAGGCATTAAACATGCTTTTCATTAAGCAAGCATTTTTTTGAATATCGTCATAACTGCTACAGATAAAGACTTTTTGTAATTATTGTGTTTTACTCTGTGAATTATCAAAACAAAGTCCTAATTTACCAAATAAGATTGTATATTTTCACTGGATTTAGCTCACTATAATTTTTTTTATTATAATTCATAATTACAAGAAATATGTGATTATGATAAGGTGTCTATTTATTTTTATCCAGTGAAATCATTGCGCTTTCGTATAAATAAGCTTACTCAACTATTTAAAGAAATCCAACTATCTTCAGGAAAGACCTCTTGTTTATTTAGCTTTACAAACAGTGCTGAAACTGAGAGCATCTAAAGAGTTTGATTAAATGTCACTAAAGCACGAAAAAACAAAAAAGGAATTTATGAGCGTTGATGGTAAACATGTCTTGGTGGAAGTGGAATTAAAATACATTTTATCATGTGTGCAAATGTAAAATGCAGTGTCCTGTTTGACAGTGTACATTCATAGTGTAATCTACTAAAAAGATAATCACTCTTAGTAATTTGAGTACATGCTAAGAAAGTTATTTGCTTCCTTTCTTTTCATCTTTCTCTCTCCCTTTAGAACCTGAGTTGCTCATAAGAATGAGTAATGACTTGTGTGTGTTTGATAAGAGTGCTCACCGCACCTCTGGAATTAAAAAATCAACTGAAGCATGAAATAAACAAAAGAAAGACTGTGATATGGCTTCTCTTTTCCAGCAATTACCAGGCGATGAAATGTAACATTTTAAATCAAATAGATACCAACACACATCACTAACCACACATGGCTTAAACTCCACAACAACTCCAGAACAACAGGAATAAAAAAAATCAACAGAAAAATTTACTGCTTTGAGAGTTGTTAGTTCACAGATGAAAGATATCAGGCTAGTGCTACTAGTGCTTTCATTTTAGATTAAATAAATGTACAGTCCTGTTAAGCAGTACTTTAGTTAGGCAAAAAGAAACAAAGTTCCAATCACTTTTTAAAAACACATTTTGCATGTCATTTAATTGATCCATGTAGTAATATATATTACAAGGAAAAGGCATTCTAACATGCACCCCCACCTCTTACTTAAAATCTTCTGAAGAGGGTACTCACTGTTGTCCATAATCTTCTTTACTTTATGAATAATTCATCTTTGTGAAATTATCTCCAGAGGTTCTAGAAGAGTTGGTAGAACATAGCTGGCCCTCTTTATTAGCTTGTTGAGCTTTTTTAAGTCATTTGCTTTGATGCTGTTACCCCAGCAGATGATGAAGGAAGAGATCACACTCTCCACAACAGACTTATAGAAAATATGGAGCATCTTTTTGCAAACACCAAAGGACATAAGCTTCCTTAGGAAGTACATTATGCTCGGCCCCTTCTTGTAAACGGCTTTACAGTTGTGTCTCCAGTCTAGTTTGTTGTCCAGGTGAACACCAAGGTATTTATACTCTTCCACTATCTCCACATCTTATCCCATGGTGTTAACAGGATTTAACTTGTTCCTGTTTCTTCTGAGATCTACTATCATCTCCCATGTTTTGTTGACATTCAGGATCAGATAATTGTTTCCACTCCATGCCACAAAGCTGTTCACCAGCTCTCCGTACTAGGCATTTTATTCATCTTTGATACATCCAATCACTGCAGAGTCATCTGAGTATTTCTGTATGTAACAGTACTCTGTTTGGTACTGGAAGTCAGAGGTCTAGAGAGTAAAATGAATGGTGAGAGTACTGTCCCCTGTGGTGCTCCTGTGCTGCTGACTACTTGATTGGACAGTTGACCCTTCATTCAAACAAGCTATGGTCTGTTTTTCAGATAGCCTTTGATCCATGCAATGCAAAAAGTCGATGGCTCCACCTGAGTCTTCTGGAGTTTCTCACCAAGTAGGTCAGGCTGAATCATGTTCAGTGCACTAGGGAAATCAAAGAACATGATCATGACAGTGCTGTCTGCCTTGTCCAAATGACAGTGGGTTTGTTGAAGCAGGTGTATGATGGCATCTTAAACTCCAACTCCACAGCGATAAGCAAACAGCAGGGAGTCCTGATAGCTGCTGGTTTGTTTGCTGAAGGGAACCAACAGAAGTCTCTTTAGGACCCTCATAATGTGGGATTTCAGGGTAACAGCTCCTTAGTCACTAAGAACTGTTGGCTGAGTCTTCTTTGCTACTGGAACAAGGCAGGAGGTCTTCCATATCACTGGAACTGTGCATTGGGTCAGACTAAGGTTGAAGAGGTGCTGCAGGATCCCACAGAGCTGCTCTCTACAGACCCTCAGGACTCTGGGGCTGAAACCATCAGGACCTTGTGACCTATTATGATTCAGTCTCGGCAGTTGCCTCTTTACTTAACTTTAGAGACAGACGGGTGAAAGGCAGAGGGAACAGCACCATCCTCAGATTTGGCTGACAACAACTCATAGAAGCATTAGAGCCAATGGCAGAGGAGGGCAGGATGTCCATGTGACTGTGAGCTGGATGGAAAGACGTTGAGCTTGTTCCTGAACTGAACCTGTTGAAGAAAGTATTCAGTTCATCGGCTCTGTTCAGACTTCCATCTGGCTGATCATTCTTCTGCTTGAAGCCTGTGATCTTCCTTATCCCTGACCACACATTTCTTATATTGTTCTGCTGGAACTTGTTTTCAAGCCTCCTTCTGTATGCCTCCTTGCTTTCTCTTATCTTGACACTCAGTCATTGCATTGATGTCCTCTCCATGTGGCTGACACAGTGCATCCCAATCTGTAGCCTCAAAGCAACCTCACAGGGCATCTTGAGCATCCTTTGACCATTTTCTTACAGTTCATTTAATGCAGGCTGTCTCTTATAAAGTGGCCTATACTCTGAGCAGAGAAAAACAAGATTGTGGTTGGATTTCCCAACAGGAACTCTTACTTCAGAGATGTAGGAGTCCTTCACATTTGCATAAAACAAGTCCAAAGTCTTGTTTTCTCTACTACAGTAGCTGACAAACAGTTGTTTAATGTTGGCAGTGTAGGAGAGAGTGAGACATGATTGAAATCACCAGTTATTCCAGAAATGCATTTGAGTGTTGTGTCTGTAACAATGGAAGTGATAATATCACATGCAGTGTCAGCAAATGCAGAAGGTTGAATGTAAACGGTTATTAACAAACAACTGGTAAACTCTCTGGGCAAATACTATGGTCGAAAACCAACTGCCAACAGTTCAATATCTGGGCTGCAGTGGTAAATCTTCATAGTAGCATGCCCTGGATGATACCATCTATTGTTAACAAGAAAAGCAAACCCACAAAAGATAGTTTCCCAGTCTTCTTTAAATCTCTGTCTACTGGTATGGTCAGAAAGCATGGCAGAGAGATACAGCAGTCTGAGATGTGATCCTGCAGCCACGTTTCAGTAAAACATATAATGCTGCACTGCCAATATTCTGGATAGGGCTTAGAGTTCTTCCAGTTTGTTTCCTAAAGATCTCACGTTGCCCATGATGATGGATGGGAGAGATGGTATGAAATTGTTTTTCCTCTCACTTCTCCTTGCTTCTGCTCTGCAACCCGGGTGTAAAAAAATAAACTATGGTTGCTGTGGTTATACATCAAAACAAGTTTCTAAAAATAGACAAAAATGTCAGTAAAATGTCTCCAGTTTCATAGCACTCAACCACAGAGACGAGAACACCATAAAAAGGAAACTGATCCAAAAATGGAGGAATGAAATTCTCTTAAAAAAGAATATCAGAATTAAGCTAGAAAAGTAACTCCAACATGAACCCACCTTGAAGGAGTGCAATTCTAGAATGAAAGATTTTATTTCACTAACTGTTTAAGCTATGATATAACGTTAATGTTTATATGTTCTGCCATTTGCTCATTACATTTTGGTTACAAAATTATGACCAAAAGTCATTTAATGGAATCCTGCTAACTGCTAGCTCACTCAAAGAAGATTAAGAATCAATTCACTAAAGGTTATTGATTTCCGATTAAGCAAATAATTTAATAAAACATTATTTGACTGAATAATGCTTTATTCACAGCTTGGGTTTGCATTGTGGATTGGTTTGAAAAAAATCCAATTGCTTTAAATTAGCCAAAAGCTAATTTGATCACATGCTAAATAGAGGTAAACTTGGGTTCTCAAACATAAAATCCATGCTAAACTGTGCTATAATTGCATCATCTCATTGATTATGGTTTTCAACCATGTTTTTCCTCCTTCCTTGTACATAGTAGCTTACATTTAGTTGAGTTTTACTAGTTTTTGGTCAAGAGTGTTAAACTGAAATATGAGCTGAATGATTTTTGTTAATGAACTTATATTTTGAATGGAAGTTGTGGTGAATGTATTCTATATATGTGAAGAACTATCTGTTTGGCCACGATTTGAGCTCGATTCACACTTTGACTTATCTAACACACAGCCAGTAGGGAGTGTATCTATAAACTATATATGACACTATGAATAATATTTAAGTAAGTAACATATTTACCACCCCTACTGGGCTGGATACTGAATATATTAAAATATCACAGCACTTTATGCCATCCCCTGGATGGGTGGGAAGTGATCACAACATAATGCTACTAATGTTAAATTCCCAACAGAGCTTATTTACATTCCAGGCAGTCACACAAGTACAAGTTAAAAGATTTTAATCCATAACTGAAGTTATTAAGTATATAAAATAAAATGGAACATTCTTATTTAACTGAAATGAATACATAGTAGCATAGCTTCTATTGATAATAACTTCATGACATCTCAGTTATCAATTAATTCGGCCCATACATTGTCCACTGCTAATTTTTACACGATATTCCACATGGTGGAGGTGTTATGTAGGCTCTTGATACATTGCTCAAACACAAAAATAGAGCTGAAAAGGTTTTGAGAAGCCCTTTGATCTTACGTGGCAAAGCATACTTGTTGATATGATATTCTACTAATGAGAAAACTTTTTAGTGGTTAATATTTAGCTTTAAATGGTTGGATATTAATTTACACTGATAGAAGCAAGATTTCTTCTGAATAATGACAATTTTTATCTGGTTTCCTGGCTTATATTCTCTCCTCCACATCAATATGTCCCTGTGGTTAATACTTAATGTCATTCCCCTTATATTACAACAAACTCAAATTATGTGACAATGTCTGTTATATTTGTGAAATACTTAAAAAGGTATTGACATTTTGTGTAAGATTAATGTAAATATCCATACTCAAGATATATTTACTAAGAAAGGTGTTGATGTAATATCTTTTGCAGCGTATAATCTGTAAATATCATTCAAACTGATGCACCTGCATTAATTCTTGTGAATACCACAATTTGTTATCTAATTTAGTTTAGTGACTCAGTATGTCTGGAAATTAGCAGCTATCCCATTGCAGTCAGAGATTTAAATTTTTCTCTGCTGTCAACAGAATACTGTACTCTCGTTTCACCACCAACAAGTAGATAGTGAAATATGTGGCAATACCCCTACAATCTAATTGTGTTGTTCCTTTGAGCTATGATACAGACAGAAAGGAAACTAAAAACAGTTTAGGCTCACACCTCTATTGATTTATCCTTTATTGCTTGAGATTTATGAATTATTGTGAATCTGATGCTGTCTCTCATAGAACTGCCACAAGCTTTTTAAATCAAGCTGACAGGCTTATTATTGAGCTTTTGCAGAGAAATCAGTGTAGCATGGAAGAATGTACCATCCCTGATCTTGGAGGAGGAAATATCATTCAACATTGTAGTTAATAAGTTGCTGTGTCAGAGCTGCTGCACATTCTCATGCAGTTGCAAGGTCCTAATTAATAATACCAGTAACTGTTGTTTACAAAATTGTAAAATAAATAAATAAACAAGGTCTTCTTAGGTTGTTTTGGGTTATGTTTTCAAATTTACAGGATTTATTGTTCATGAAAAGGATGTTGTTCCTGTGTTACAGAGGGGGAACAGATTATTTCAGGCAGGGAAAATATTTGGTTCCCCATCATAATTCAGGCAAGTAATAGGCAAATGTTTTAAACCTACATGATCAATTGTTGATTATGAGCAGAATTGTGCATCTTTAATGTTGTTGTGTTTCATCAATGTTGCGTTTTTGAATTTGCAATTGTGCATCGTTAATGTTGTTGTGTTTTCGTTAATGCTGTTGTGTTTTCGTTGAAGTTGTTGTGTTTTTGTTAATGCTGTTGTGTTTTCGTTGATGTTTGTTGTGTTTTTAAATTTGTAATTGTGCTTTGTTAATGTTATGTTTTGCACCTCAGGACCACCGTAAATACATAATAAGGGCACTATCACACTTTTTACTTGAACATGTATATCTAAGAATGTGCACGCAATAATTATATTTGTGCATTAACAATATTTTTTCACACAATTAAAATTAAGTAATTGATAAGTATGAAGTTGTGGAGACCTTTTGCGTACTCCAGTATGGACCATAATGTAAAGTCTTCTAATATGCCTTAGCACTATAGAATAATTTGTCTTAGTAATATCATACTAAAAGGGAAAAACTAAAAACCATATGGTGAAAACTGCTTCTAAGTTTAGAAATCTTCATAGGTTCCCATTAATCATTGTAGATCATTGCTTTAACACAAGATGAGCAGTTGTCTTTTCTTTTCAGTGGTCCTTATCAAGGGATATGTCTTTCAATTATCTTTTTCTTTAGGTCCATATATTTTTTTCTTGTGTCAGCGACTGTGGTGGGGGTAGAACAGCTACATGCTGATGGGATGAAGCAGTGGCTGCAATCCCATTGAATCAGTCAACGGTACTTTGCATTAAATGCTTTTCAATCTACTGGAGATTGCATTAGGTGACTGCTTCTTATCGACTCATCTTAAGAGTTTACATCTTTATCTAATTAAGGGCAGTGCTTTCTTAATAGCTCTATGCATGGGCTGAGGTATTTCATAAGTGAATATCTTGGCTCTTGGTCGACTATTTTTAGGTCACTATCAGTGTTCAGTCTTTTTTTTCAATACCTATTCTGTTGTTTCTGTTTGTAACAAAACGATAATGATGATTATTGTCACAGCTGACAATAAAAGTGTCACTCTTGAGACACAAACCGTTTTTCATCATTGCACAGTAATGTACAAAACTGTTGAATATTTAAACTGCATGTTTAAATTCTTGAACACCAGACTCTTGACATATTTTCATCCATACTTAGGAGACTTAGCAAAGTTGACAGGAGCAGAGTTCAGGCATATATTAGATGGATCCAAGGTGTCCACTGCCAAGGCCTGCCAGCTCAGCCTGTTCCCATGCTGCTCTGTGTGTCGTGAGGCCAAACTGCCTATTTAGACAAGGGAATGAAAGATGGCCAAGAGATGTATTATGCATGTAAATGCATTGGGAAGAAGGCAGCTGCTCTAACAAGCTAAGTCACTTTTAAAGTCCTGTCTTCCCTTTACAAACATAAACTGAACTTCTAAAGCTAATGGAATTGCCTCACTGTACTGCAAAAAATGGTCCTCAGGGCCACGGTGGGACTGGTGCCAGTCTTTGGCAGTCAATAAGCATAAGGCAGGGTATACCCTGGACAGACCACCTGTCCGTCGTGGGGCATTCTTTATTCCTTGAATTACAAAAAGAAAATTTTTAGAATTTAGTTGAATATAGCAACTTGAAAATAATGTACAAAGCTCATAAGAAATTTTACCAAAATACATTCAAAAGAGACCGCAGAAAAGGCAAAAAGATTATAATTTAAAAGGATTTGAAAGATTGGTAAAACCAAGGTTCAGAATCATATATATATATAGATATATAGATATATCTATATATAGACATATCTATGTATATCTATCTATATATAAATAGATATATCTATATATAGATATATATATAGATATATCTATATATAC
>JAUZNJ010035596.1:0-12189 GCA_034780135.1 Jordanella pulchra
ACACTGGGAGGCTTAGTGATACCAATGTTGGCATAACACGCGGCACCGACCATCTGACTGGGAACTCTTCTTATACAGCGTCTGATGAGGCTTGATGGGTAGCAGCTGTGCATCAACCTCTGCACCGAGTTCCAACCTGGGTCGGCGACTCCTAGTGGAAGGAGGAGAGACAGCAGTCCAGGGAAAAAGGCTCCAAACAGAGCTCAGAGAAACCGGATCATGACAAAAAGTTATTCTGCACATCTATGAGAATATTTTTTAGAGCCGTTAGTGATAAACTGTGTGACTGCATTAACATCAACTATCACCACTGAATAATGAGATCTTAAATTCGCAATCTAAGAACCCAATACCAGATGTCTAGGGTTATATAGGAAGTAAACATAACCTTTGATATTCCTGGAGTATTCAAAATATAGAAATTTAACAAAGCTAGTAACTCCAAATTATATCTTCAGATAATGATAACCAACTTTACTTCAAAGAAACTCAGATAATTTGAATCAATCTGATTACTTTGTTTTTAACTTCAGAGTTAATCTTACTGTCCGACCAGAATTGTTTCAGATCTATAATCAGACGTTGCCATTTGTGGTTTGTATAAATACACCCCAAAGTTAAAACCACCACTATTTCACAGACAAATAAGTTAGATGCTCAAAAATGTAACCTAAATTACTTTGCATAGGAGTCTGATAAGACTCTTAAACTTATTGTATGTTATGTAGAACAAGATTTGTGTCCAGATTTAATTTAAGTTAATCTGAGATCCAAACTATCAGAAAAGGGGGTGGGTTCAAATTAAATTGTTTAGATCCCTTAAAGAAAAGTGAACCATGAAGCTAAATTGCTTAAAATTCCTTAAAGAAACATAGAACTGAATTGCTAGAGAATCCTTAAAGGTTAACCTTTGCACCAAACTCCTGATAAATCCTCAAAGACAGGTTAAGTAAGCGCTAAAAAATAACTTGAAAATCCTAATTCCTTCTTCTCGTGAGAAATGTAAGCTGATTTGTTAAACAACAGCTAGGAGTCTTAATATTTTCATAAAGTCTCTTCAGTGAATCACTGGCTGCGGATGCTAATTATCAATCCTCATTACTGGGGGCTTAAGAGGAGCAGGATGCCAATTACTTTCTGCCAGAGTGTTAACCTAATTGGTAAGTCTCAAGCCCTCCTGAGCTCCTTGAGACCTCTATGCGTTTTAGTAACTGGTTTTCATGTTTCTCCAGGCAAGCCTGGTGCCAGCTGCAAACATTCCCCGCTCATGTTCTGATCTAATCCTGTGTCCCGATTTCCAGAGGACCATAACAACAGAGCTACAGTTTCTAAATCTCCCTTGCACTGTTGTTTAATGCATGTGTTAAACCTGCCTTCTCGTGTCTTCTGAGAGTTTATCTTTGCATGTAGATCAGAAGATTGAACAAAACCATGACAGGGTTGACCTCCAGGGTGAGGTGAGCAAAGTTAAATGTTGGGTGAGTATACACACAATAGAAGGTTTGTGGGGAGAGGGCAAGGAATAAGATTCTGCATACGAATTGAGAGACTCTGGATGCTTAACACTTATGTGAAGAGTGACTGGTAAGCGGCATCTTATGCTTGACGGTAGTGAAGGAAACGCAATCCACCTCTGTGGAATCACAGGTGGATGGCAGCCACTGTGGTCCCAGGATGTCCGCTAGTGACACTGAGGAGGAACCACAACAACCAACCGATAAAGAACAGCCCCATACCCTGGGACACCATGGATGTGCAGCAAATCTGCACCATCTGTGTGATGCAAAGTGTCAGTAAAGACCAAACTCCGAGGAAGGTTTTTACACCTTGTTATATCTATGACATGAAGGATTAAGGCACTTTTGAAGGCAAAAGGTAGTCCAACCTGGTAATAACAAGGTTTAACTAGATGAGTTAGCATACAGTAATGGAAGTTAATGACTTATTCATTTAGTATAAACCCATGGCCTTACGTGTCTTTTCAAAGAAAGAATACAAAAAGAAAAACAGTTGTGATGGATTTTGAAATTCTTTTGATTTTAGCTTATTGAATACTAACTAGAAGTTTAAGATTGTTGCACTGCTTTCTCAACATTTTAATTTGTATATATTTACTTATATGAGCTACATGTTATATAAAAGGTTTATTTTATAACTGTCATTGAAAAAACTGGTATATAAATGTATACAAATACAAAGTTTTTAAATATGTCACAGAGTTAAAATAAAAATATAAATTCACAGAAAAATCTTTGTTCAAAGACATTTCCCTTTGACTTAATATCTAAGTCCTATAGATGTTGAGTAATATTTAGTTGATTGCAGATGCTTTACTGATATAATATCTCTATCATTCTATTACTGTATATTTCAATTAAATATTTTATCTTATTCATATTTGAGCAATTAAAAAACTTATGATAAAGTAAAAACAAAGCATCCAATTTATTTGACCGGTGTTTTTAATATCAGAGTTGTGGTCCATATGAGGCTGTTTTTTTTAATGAATTAAAAAATGTCAACCAAAGATTTAACCATGCAAACAGCAATATTTGTATATTGTTTTGATAACTAGTTATACTTTTGTTACTTTTCTTTAGAAAGTACTGAACTCTTCCTACATGGAATTGAGGAAGATAGCAGATCTGTGTTCAGCCCGGCATTTGTACTCTGGTGTTTTTCAGTTTTTAAAATTGGTGTAATACTGTTAAACTGGAGGGGGAGACAAACACTGCCTGACCAATTCTGTGTTGCATTATCAGCTGGTAATGAACCATTTAAGTCAGCCACAAAGCAGTGTACATAAAACAACACATTTAACAGAAAGCCTGTTTAAAGAAGAAGGCTTTTAAGTGTCTTTTTAATATGCATTGTCAAATGCATACTCACGCTTGGAACAACTATAAACACTGAACAGCAGGATAACTTGTGAGCAGAATCGCCATTAACCTGGAACTAAACTATTCAGTGCTCTGTATTTTACTTTGAGAACCTTAAAATGAATCCTAAAATCTAAGCTTGCCCCTCATTTTATCCAATAGATTAAATGGGAGCAAGTTTGCCTGCTGGAATGTGTAAGCAGTCTCAGTATGCTCTATTGCTAAGAAGTGGGAACAGTTGGTTTATTTAAACCATTAAACAGGGTATTGCATTAATCTGAACCTGATGACATAAATGCATGGGTTGTTTGTTCCAGTTCAGATACAATTCAAGAAAATGAAAAAAACAATCTAAGAATTCCTCATCAAAGAAACAGAGCCAGTAAAAAGGAGCTACTTGACATCATAAGCCTGAAAGGTCAAAGAAGAGAAACTTTGTTTTTATGTGAGAAACTGTTGGAAATATTAAACTACCACATAGTAAACTTAGTGGCTAATGTCAAATGTCCGTGGAAATTTTGAAATTATTTGCCTGGGAAAGCACATCCAATGCTAGAATGTTTTGTAAGGCCTCCAAAGACACAAATGTGAGTCAGCTGTAAACAAACACTAAAGTCTTTGGAACTAAGTGGCAACTTTTCCCTAGAAAGCTGTCACAAGTTGAACACTGCATTGCTCAGTTTTACAGCTTTGCAACAGACACATGTACAGTTTTATACAGAACATAATCAGATTGAAAAAGAAGAGGTATGTAGCAGCTATCGTATCTCCTCTTGCAGAGTTATAGGTACCATTTCAGGATTTTGCAGCTAATGAAAACATGAACATGTAGCCATTTATTGTCCCTTCTTGGTGGATCCCATTGGTGCTACAACATGGGTTTAGTTGGAGCTCACTGAGCTGCACTGTGACAAGTTCTGTGGCACACACCAGCAGTATTCTGTTACTGAATTTTACCAGGTAAACGCAGCTTTCCAGAATGATGAATATCCATCCATCTTCTCTCGCTTCATCCGTCAGGGTCGCAGTTGGGCCGATTCCTATCTCCGGCAGACTATGGGCGTAAGGCAGGGCACACAGGACAGGACGCCAGTCTGTCGCAGGGCAACACATAGACACACACAAAGACGTACAACCATTCTTGCACACACTCCCACTTAGGGACAATTGAGACGTAACAGTCATGTTTTTGGACTGTGGGAGGAAGCCGAAGTACCCGGACAAAACTCACGCATGCATGGGGAGAAAATGCAAACTCCATGAAGAAAGTCCTCAGGCCAGGACCGATCCTACAACCTTCTTGCTGCAAGGCAACAGTGCTACCCACTGCTGCACCGTACAGCCATGAACTATAAATATTTGCAAAGAAAATGTTGTGCTTATTCTGCTCCACATATTTGCATAAAAAGACATTCATGGTCATGAACTTAAACCAGATCCATGTGCAGTTAAGACCAAGGTCTGTAAGACGTTCTTATGTTACACCCCCAATGTCTAGGACAGGCTTCCTCAGTTACGGTCCTCGAGGGCCGGTGTCCTGCACCTTTCAGATGTGTCTCTGGTTTAACACACCTGAGTCAGATAATTAGGCCATTAGCAGGACTCAAGAGAACTTACCTGCATACTGAGGAGATAATTACCTCTGCCAAGGTGGTTATGTCTTGAGTAGCATTGGTTTGTTTATTTGTTTGTCTGTTAGCAACAGGCAGCCAATCAGGAAGGTGTGCCCTCACAGCTGAACCTGCATATTAACAAAAAGGAGTCTGCATAGCCTCACGAGGCCAAGGGCCGTAACATTCCCCCCTCTTAAATTACAAAATTGATTTTTTTAAATATTTAGTACACAAAAGCATACTCACATCCATCTGCAAGAACATTTTCTGTTCATTTCTTAAGTTGAATACACACGTTGTAATACTAATGCCCACAGCATAAGGCGTTGATTCTGGTTATACATGAGTGCATGTGAAATAAATACGATTGGATTATGGTCAGTGAATATATCAACTGAAGAGCCAACGACAGAGCCAAAGTTTCTTTTTCAATGGTAGAATAGTTTAGTTGTTGTTTGTTAAACTTGTGGGAGAAATAGCAAACAGGATGATCTAAACCCTGCAACTCTTCCAGTACGGCCCCACCCCCAACAGCACTGGCATCCACCTCCAGCCTAAAGGTCGGATCAGATCAGGTACAGCTATTACTGGTGTGTGGCAAAGAAGAGACTTATATAATATACGCTATATCATACAAAAAAAATTGTTTAATTTTACTCCAGTCTGAGTTTCCTGCAGACGATGAAGACACCCTGCTGTGCAATGTAAGCTTTTTTCTCTTTATTGACTTGTTCAACACTTACCAGATTCTTGAAAAATCTTTGTAATGTTTCATCAGCTTCTTGAGCAGATACCGTAACAAATGTTCTCTGGTTAGAGGGATGGACCAGGCTCCATTAGCACCACCAAATTCGGAAGTAACAAAATGTTCTTACTTTTGGTTGTTTTGATTCTGTTTTGATGCCTCACTAGAACATCGATTCATCAAAACAGAATCAGAAAGTAAAATTTCAGGTTCCTTGCATGCCTGTACAGGTGACCACACAGGCTGGGTACAGCCCAGGGTCTGAAGAGTAGAGCAATGTCATTCCCCTTTAGCATAGCCACATCGTCAATGGGTAGATCTGACAGCAACAAGGGAAAACCCCTGTGACGAGTTTTGATTTCACATAAATTCTCTGGACTGGTCTTGGAGTGTAGCCCATCTCTATCCCCTCAGAACAGAGTTGTAACCACATATACTCTCATGTGAAAAAGGTAAGACACTTGAGAGAATGATTGACTCGGAACCTCCTGTGTCCCTCAGGATGTGTACTGGTTTTTAATCAGAGGGATCAGCTTTCAGTGAGATTAAGCCATTGAAAATGAATGGTTCAATACAGGCATCAGATAATTTGTTAGTGCAACCAGTGCTCTTATTGCAGGGTTCTTTTTTCACAAAACCAACAACCTTAGTTTGCTGTGAATTTGGCTGAGTTTTGCGTTTTAAAGCTAAACAATCAGCGATGAAATGTCCAGATTTGTGACAGCAGAAAAATTCACGGCTTTCTTTTGGAGGAGTGGTTTTAACCACGTTGGTCTGTGGCACATATCTAACATTTTTATTTTTACTTTTTATTAAAAATAAAGGATGACTTATGGGTAAGCACAGACTCATCAGCGAGAACAGCAGCAGACGCTAGAGTGGTCACCTTCTGTTTATTTGAATACAACACCACTCGATCGGGAATACACTTCTTAAAGTCTTCCAGCAATATTAGCTCTGTAAGTGTCATAATTATTGACATTGCATGCAGCATAACACTTATCGAAGAGAATACCTTTCTCTCTGGCAAACTCAAACTATTTGTCCAGCAGTTATCTATTGCTGTCAAGACTTTTATCTATAAGCCTTTGGTACCAGCTCATACTGTAAGCTTTTAAGACAGCAGCTTTAACCCGATCATAATCCAAGCTATCTTTTAAAGTAAGCACTGCCAACACCTCTTGAGCTCTACCAAAGACTTACATTGTGACAAAAGAGGTCAGGATTATATATTTTAATCAAGCACTTACTGATGTCAAATGGTGTAGAAGACACGGAGGTGAAACCTGGTGTGACAGGAGGAGAGGATGCTCGAGTCTGGGCCTCTAGCTCAAGTTTGCACAGCTGTATAGCCTTTTCTGTGCTGGGCTTTTTCCTTAGCCTCCATTTGGAGACTTGCTAACTGCACCTTCAAACAAGCTCCATCTCATCCTTCTGAACTCACAGAAGACAGTGGATCATAGCGAAGGGGTGTAAAAAGTGTTTTCCTCGGTCACTCACTGCTACCTCCAAACTAGGAGCATCTTTGAGGTCCTTCACAGACAAGGACATTTGGTTTGGCACTGCAGCAGCCTCAGGCAGATCAGGGTCTTTGATCACACCAATTTCCATCAACCCATCCACTAAGAGAGCTTTTAGATTACCTGTTTTGGGACCTGCAGCTTAACAGGCTCCACAATTTGCAGCAATTCTGAGTAACGGCAGCTATCTATAGGCTCAAGAGATGGGTTGGTTAGAAAGTGCTCCAGACTGAATAAAACTTACATGGTTACCTGATACAGAAAACCCCCAAATGTTCCTCTTTTAACTGTGGACACAGGGATCCCCTTAGCGAGTATCCTGGACGAGGCCATACTTCTGATGAGCTCATTCCCAATCCTATCCATTAATTCAATTTCAGTTAAATTCCATTCAGCTTATTGTATGGCACAAAATCACAACACATCAGCTTTAAAGAGACAGTTCAATCAGACCACTGTCAGGTTCTGGGGGGTGGGGGGGTGGGTCTATTATCGAGCCCTCCAGCCCACCTGCCTCCGTTGCTGTCAGTTCCAGATCATCCCCCGTCCTGTCCCACCCGGACCAAGCTCCTCCAGCCAGCCACCTAACGGAACCTGCAGTCCACCCTCCATGTTCTACAACCCCTCTCCTGAAGTAAGATCTATGCGTTTACCTGTTCTGATCCCAAGTTCTGTCTTCCCCGAACTCACCATCTCCTTTCGTTACCCTACAGTGGACAGCCACCCAGAAGGTTTCCCCTCCGGACCCAGACGGATTTGCTCTTTCTATTTATTTGTAATAAATTCTCATTACTCTGATTTTGGTCTCCGGTGGTGTTCTGCATGTGGGCTCAGAAAATCAAACCCATTATGACAATCACACAGTCAGATTGATTCAAAGTGTTCTATCTAAAGAAAACCAGCTGTTTTTGTTTCTGAAAGTGCCACTGTGCAGCTGTGACCTGAAATTTAACATCCTCCGACCCTACATTTTCATCCATTTGTAATTTTTCTCATCTCAGTTTTCTCTGTCTTGCTTATAATCGGATACAACGGATTGTCCCACCAATGAGGTCATAAGGGTTCTGATTGGTGGTTGGCCCTAATGTTCCAGTACGGATGTGTGAGACCTTGTCTCTACATCAGACTGAGAATGACTGCCAATTCAACTATTTTGTTATCTAGCAAGGCTCTACCTTCAAGAAAAAATCCTTGGTGACAGCAAATAACAAAAGTACTGCAAACACAATATGAGACTTATAAATAAATATTAGTCTAACACATAAACAAATACAAAGCTGTAAAAGAAAAATGCTGCAATTGTTGAAAAAAATAGAGCAAAGTGTAAATGCACTACAGATACAAAACCTGCTGCACCACATAGTTAATGCTAACACACAAAAGACACAAAAAGGAAAAATATTAGAGGTAACAAAAGCACCTACAACCCAAGAAAAGCTGCAAATGCTACACACCATTAGGGGAAAACAATAATCAAATCATGGGATGAGAACCTTAGTTAAAGTACAAACAGAATGTTTAGAGAAATTAATTGTTTAAAAAAAATACAAAGGGGGAGCTTACCTTTTTTCTTCTACTCAAATTTAATTGTGGTATCTCGTTGGTTCCTTGCAAATAATTTCTTATCCAGATGAACATTACATTTTAGTAAATCTATCGTGCTGCTTGGACAGATGATTTCTATGATGTCTGAATGTCCGCCCTAAACCCTATATAGAGGGTTACAGTATTTTATATGACTGTTAAAATGTGTAGTGGATGAAAAAGTAGTGGATTAAAAATTTCCCAAAATGCACCTTGAAAAGTAGTGTGAAACCATGGTCACTTGATGAGCAGATACATCCTAGAACGCTTTGCAAGAGCTCTCTCTGCGAAGCATCAATGGATTTTTTGGGGGGGCAAAAGTGAACAAAAATGTTGCAGGCACCGTGTGGGGAGCTGTAACCACATGACCAACGAGGAACGAAAGTTAGTGGTCATGTGTACGAACAGTCAGTTAACTGAGTGAACTATAAAATCCACTATATAGTCCCCGCTCTATATAGTAATTTAGGGGTTAGGGCCAAGCTTTGGCTCAGCCAATGAAACAAGCTGCAAATATGTGTGATGTAAACTCTAAAACATACAAGCACAAATAAACAAATGCAAGAAAAAAACACGGCAAACAAAAAAGAAACGAGCTGCAAACAGGTGCAAACGGGCAACAAAATGAGCTGTAAACACACATATTATGCAGGCTCCCAAATGCTGCAATATTCATTTGCATGTGTTTGTGTGTTAGAATCATTTCTGTGTTTGCAGTGTCTGTTTTTTCTAAATGGTTATGTATTACAGATTATGTGAAGCTTAGTCTTGTCTTTAATACTGATATGAGTAATAACAACAAAGTAGTGATGATCCATTTTTAATTGAAGTATTAAAATTATTGATTCTTAAAATATTATTTTTGATAAATAAACCTCTTCATTTCTTTGTTTAAATGATACAAAAAAAGAATTCATAGTTCAATCAGATTTATTAATAGATATTAAACTAATTTAAGCATTTTTTTGTTACGGGAAAATACGAGAGTTGGTGGAAAGGCCACCAACAGTATATGGGGCCTCTGCCTTCCTCTGAGGAATAAGTATAAAGGCATTCACAAGATTCAAATCTATTAAGGTCATTGTTTATACAGAGTTTTTCTAAGAGTTAAAGTAAGTAATGAGTTTATTATTTCGCTTTGATAGAAGTGTATTACCAAGTCTAACCAGCAGGGTGGAGCAAAAACTATAGAGATTGTGCACTTTCACACCAAAAGATTATCAAACACATGAATTTGGACTATTTGCTGGTTAAATTTAAAATGTCCCAGGTTAAAATGTCCAAGATGTGCTCAGTCAGATTCAGGTCTGGGGAACAGACGGTCCAGTCCATAGCTTCAATGCCTTCATCTTGCAGGAACTGCTGACCCACTCCACACCATTACCTATCCACTGCAATGCCGAAGCATATTGCAGGCAGCAGATTGCTCTCACTGGTGTCTCCAAACTCTATAACGTAAATCATAATGCTCAGTGTCAACCTGCTTTCATCTATGAAGAGCACAGGGCACCAGTGGCAAATTTGCAAATCCTGGTGTTCTCTGATAAATGCCAAGCTTCTTGCATGGTGGTAGGTTGAGCATAACACGAAAATGAAATCTCCATGGAGAATTGATCCAGCGGTAAAAAAATTAAAAAAGGGAGTGCCGAAAAGGGGGCGAAAGAAGAAACTCCAGCTTTACTTTGAAATCTAGAAAAAGAAACTTCACAGAAACAATTTCCAACTAAAAGATGCAAGAGAACCCTTCTCAAAGAAAACCATCATAAATGCTTGGGCCTTATTTGCCACAGTCGACAGGTTAACAAACCCTCCTATCCGTACAGCTGATGAACTCCAATCTAAAAAGGCCTGCAATGACTTTGCAACGTTTTTTACTGAGAAAATACAAGGTATTAGAAAATCAGTCTGCACATCAATTCCACCTCAAGTACCAATAACAATATCGTCTCCAGTTAGAATAAAATGTACCAATTCTGCAAAATAAACTGCAAAGGTTTAGCAAAAACTGTTCAGCATCAAGCCTCCTCTTCCTGTTGTCTGGATGTTCTACCCAGGCGTTATTAAGAAAGTTTGACCTGTTTTAGAGATTTACTTAATTCAAACTATAAATACATCACTTACCGTGTTCTTTCAGGCCTTAAGAACATTAATTATCACCAATTGTAGAAAAAGAGAAACTTGGACAAATCCAGATACAGATCCATCTCAAACGTCCCCTTCATCAGTGAGATTATTGAAAAATTAAATGCCTTCTTAACAATGAGAATCCGCTTTGATGTCTTTCAGTCAAGTTTCCATGCAAGAGGCTGGCTTGATTAAGGTGTTCAATGATATTTATAAAAATTCAGAGCAACAGTGCTGGTATTATTGGACCTTAGTACAGCGTTTGATACTGTTGATTACTTGATTTTCTTGGAACGTCTGGAAAACTAGGTCAGTCTTTCTGGTACAACGCTGAACTGGTTTAAATCCTACCTGAAACATAGGGAATTTTATGTGTCAGTAGGGAACTTTAAATCAGAGACGAGAATATACATATGGAGGGTTCCTCAAGGTTCCATTCTGGGGCCCCTTCTATTTAACATCAACATGCTCCCCTTAGTTCAGATTATAGTAAACGACAAGATCAGTTACCATAATTATGCAGACGACACACAGCTTTACATCACAATGTCACTAGGTGACTATGAACCCATCAAAATGTTGGCTCACTGCTTAGAACAAATCAATATGTGGATGCATTTTAATTTTCTCTAACTGAATAAAAACAAAACTAATGTAATAAGGCAGAGACATCTAGAGTTAGCTCACAGCTGCAGCTACGTACTACAGCTAGAAACCAGTGATCATGGCTGAAATCTTGGTGTCATGATGGACTTAGTTAAAGGCCATATGTTTAGAGCTGCCTTTGATTGCTGAAGTTAAACTGTTAACTGAGGTATTGTTTTTTTTTTAAGGATTTGGTCCAGCTGTTTCACTTGCTTTACTATCTGATTTTATCATGTTTTGTTATTTTTTTATTCTGCTTTTTTTCTTTTATTCTATTATCTAATTTGTGTAAAGCACTTTGAATTATCCTTGTACTGAATTGCGCTATACAAATATACTTGCCTTGACTTATAACTGAAATGTGCATGAAGAGCTGCTTCAGCACATAAACCCATTACAAGCTGCTAAAAATAAGCACATCTTAGCTTTAGGCTTGTGACATATTTGTGGTTTTTATCAGTGTGAATACACTTGTTTTCTCTACAGACTTGTTTTTAGACACATATAAAAAAAGACACATATAAAAACCTGGCCCACACATCATTAATTATAAAAAAAATCAATTAATCATAAAAAAAAAAATACTTATTGCTTTTCTCAGGAAAAAGCTCAGAGGATTTATATTTAACATTAAAATTGTCAAATCCTGAAAAGCAAATTGTATGAACCATTTAGGTCAATGCATTGCCGTTAGGTTTGTACTCCAAATAGCAAAAAAAGGAAAAAAGAACAGAACATAGGGAAGATTGCTTCATAACAAGTGATTAACCAAAACCAGAACTCTGCCCACCAAAACTTTTACAATCATGAGGCAGTTATTAGAGAAAAATGACCTCCTCTCGTGTTTAGTCTTGGTGTAAATACATTTTTTTTTCAGAAGAGTTTCTCTGCGACTGTTGTAAATGTAAAGGGTTTAAGATTACACTGATCAATTACCATCATAAACTTAATTTATAAATGGTAAAGAGACAATTTACCAGTGATAGATAGTTTACTCATGTTTGATAATCAGAATCAGAATCAGAATAGGGTTTATTGCCATTGTTAGTGAAGGAGTTCACAAACTAGGAATTTTTTAT
>JAUZNJ010035597.1:0-12188 GCA_034780135.1 Jordanella pulchra
GTAGTCCTGTTTCTCTTACTGTGACTAACTGGATGTGCTCTCCTTCATCCTCTGACATGGGAGCTGGCTTGGAGCTCATCTGCCTGGTTTGTCTTTCCCGTGGAGCTGGCAACTGCCTTTGGTATTTCTGCTTCTTTCTGTATGTCTGCTTCTGTCTCCTTGAACCCCAGTCGGCCTCGGCAGATGGCCTCTCACACTGGGCCTGGTTCTGCTGGAGGTGTGTTCTTGTTAAAAGGGAGTTTTTCCTCTCCACTGTTGCTACACGCATGCTTGGTGTAAGGGATTGCTGTCGAGTCAATGAGTCGATGCAATCAGCTGGCTTGAACCAATGTGACTGCATAATTTTGATTGAATTGTCTCTATAAAGTGCCTTAAGATGACACATGTTGTGAATTGGCGCTATACAAATAAAAATGAATTGAATAGAATACTGTCACAGTGGACACGGACATCTGGGTGTTTCCCAATTAGAAATTGCTGAATGTACAAACAGATCAAAGAACCGCTAAATAAGAAAGAAAAAATTGAACCCCTGAAAAGCTGCTGGACCTGACAGTGTGACAGGGAGGTTGCTGAGGGATTGTGCAGACCAGGTAGCTGGGGTTGTTACCACCATATTTAGTCAGTCACTTACCTAGTAAGTAATCCACTATTATCCCTCTGCCCAAAAAGGGAAACACTCTGACCAATGCACTTACCCCATATCAAAAAGTGTCCTGAGAAACAGGTTTATGGAGGAAAACAGTTAAACTTGGGACACCGTCATCAGCAAACTGAGAAGCGTGTGACTGACAGCTCCTTGGTAAGCAAAACACTAATAAATCTGACAATTCCTATGTGCCTTCCCATCAGATTAACCAACTCTCCTCTCAGGCTGAGGAGGAGTGAGGCTTGTTGCATCCTCTGCAGGAACTTGATATCAATAACAAAACTGTTTATTGATATCAAGATGGCAAGCACAAAAAAAGTTTGTTTGAGCTAAACTTTGAGTATCTATACTTTGCATTGAGTATCTATACTAATGTAGAAGATCTTTAGATGGACACGGAGAAGAGCAGAATGCCTTTTAATCCTTACAAAATGGATCATACAAATGTGCATATTTTATCATTGCCTCTGTCAGTCAATATATACCTAGCTGAAATATAGGGGGGAATTTCTGACACCAAACCAAAAGGTTTCCTACTTATCACCCATCCAAATCCAGACCAATTACACAACTGTTCATGGAGATGTTGCTAATGAAAGTTCTGCCTAGATATGTCAAGAACAAGTGGCTACAACCCCCATGAGGGGGTTGCAAGAACAAAAGGATGTTATTTATTTCTCTCGGCTTTGACATGGAGAAAAAAACTCCTAGTGTGTGTAATAACCTTTTCAAGAGGACAGAGGACGAAGGGGCTGTAGTGGTAGTAGTAGAGCAGCCTCATCACACTGTAACATAACCTTATAACAGGTATAACAGGTAACAGTGCAACAATTCTCCTTCTGGAACTTCCCTTTTATCTGAGTTTGTACTATGCATGCTCCTGGAGGAATTTTAATTTTCCATTGCGGAGGGAGAATTTTTCATCTACTCTAAATCTAATCTATTATCTAGCCAATGAAATCCCTGGGTCTTAATACAAGCTATTTGAGAGTAAAAAGTGGGAATGTAGCCTTAATGACGTGGGCTGGAATAGACCTGTTCCCAGGCCCCAGATGCTGATAACTCCATGACATGAAGCAGTTCCAAGAGCAGAGGTAGCGAAATACCCCCCCCAGCCATATCTTAAGGTGGGTTTTTTCAAGAACAGGCAGATGGTTCTTTAAAACATAATGTACCAAGAAAAAATTGTAATGGACACAGCGACACAGTGGCACACGCGGATATACGTACACACAAGCCCTCAATAAACTACCATCCCTCTGAGAATTTTCTTGTCGAAGTTGCATTTCTCACACATCAGTCATAAGCTTTCTATCTTTCCTTCTGCTGATGTTTCTTGCCTCATAACATGCCTCCCTCTGTCTTCCAGCCTGCATTTTTTTTCTACTATTCTTCTCCCAGCTGCTGCATCTGTAGCCGGTGGGCATCTGGCACAGTTTGCAGTTAATGAGACAGCAAGATATTTTCCTCTCCTCATGTTGTTTTTTCTTTCTAGTCTCAATCTCAGCTAGTGGAGCACATGAGCTTAAATCAATTAGACTGCCAGGAGTCCATGTCTAACCCCGTGACCGACGGAGAAGAGCACAGATAAAGGGGGAGCATCACACATTTGAACATTATTTGCCGGATAAGGCTTTAGGACTCTGCAAATTTTAGCTGCTTAGTTTGTAAAATTGATATCCTAACAAAATTGTCAGCTCATTTCAATTCTTTAATTGTCCTTAAAAATAATGTGTAAAGAACAGTTAAATAGGCAGACCTTACCCACAGAGTCTGAAGGTAATCCAGAGGAAATAATTATGCTAATGCTGTTACGAAGAAAAACACAGTACCTTGCTGATGCCTCTTGAAATATAATTTATTTTTACTTATTTTACACGTCAGAGCCTAAAATGTGTATTTCATTGGAAATTTACTAGGCAAAGTATTGCATAGTGAAAGTGGAGTGGGAGGAAATGGATTTGCATTTCTCCCAGGGTTTAACAACTTTAGACATTTAAAGATTGGATATTTTGGTCTATTCTGTTTTGCATTAAAAATTGAGCTCATTAAGGGTTGAGGGAGCACATGGACAAAAATGTTCAAGTTTTGCCACAGAATCTCAATTGGATTTTAACTGGGCCACTCTAACACAAGGACATGATTTCATAACCAATTCTATACAGCATACCTAGATTGTTGACATAGTGGAGGGTGACCTCCACCCCACCTTAAACTATGTTAAGGCCTTTAATTGATTTTTTTTCTTTATTCCTTTTATCTTTTCTAAATTCTGGCTGGACTCCCTGACTGTACCGTAGAAAATGATTGGCACAGCATGAAAGTGCAACTGCATGTATGTTTCACTACACATCCACAACTAAAAGTTTGATCTCTCAACTTTATTCTACCTGACTGCTGTGTCTCCTATATGGCTCCTTACAAACTGTGTGCTGGACTTCTTACGGTTTTTATCTGCAACTCTTCCATGAAGCAACATGAATAACACCTACATTCGTAAAAACCGAATACCCTGCAGAACCAAAGGCAATATTTCATAATTTTATATGCCTACATTTCTTTAAATTCAGATTAAAACTGATTTATCTATAATGCCCCTTTTCACAATGCTATCTAAACACTATTGAAATTTTTAGTCCAGCTTTATTTTTTCATCATCTTCTTTTTTTATCTTGTAATATACATTTATTTCATAAATTTCCCAGTGTGTTTTGCTGTTACGTACATCACTTTGACTTGTCTTACTACTGAAATGTGCCTTGTCTTGTGAAGTTGACTTTTGAAGGCTTAAAAAAAGCAGAAGTAGAAACTTCAATGGAAATTATTGTCACACTTTTGCTTTTAAATTTTTGAAAATGGTTTTGTTGTAACTAGAGAAAGATAGTGGATTAGCAATACTCTTGCAAAGCAGTGTAGGTTTGGACTAAATAGCAAAGCATGTGTGTGCAAGTAATACTTTTGAACTGGCTGTTGATAAACGCGTGTTTTCAGAGGAGTAATAAGACATCGTGCTTTAGCATTACATACATGTGTGGATCCTTCTCAGTTATGATTTACATCTCAACACTGTAAAATAAACCTAAAAACCAATTCTGTGGTCAAATAATGAAGAATAAGTTTGGACTCCTATGCAGATCAGTGTAATAACAAAAGACAGACTCCATACTTACCTCCATGTGTTGTAAAAGAGGAGGGGAATGTTAAGGCCCACAGTCAACCACTCCTGGGCACACAGGAACATAATGCAAAACAGCCCATGGATGGAGTATTCTGGCAGCACCAACTGTAGGACAGGAGCAAATTACAGATAGAATTACTATATGGGTGTAGTGAAAAAGAACTACACTTAACTCATAATTAGTGTATGCAGCAGGTACTCTTTTGTTCAGCTTCATTGTAACACCAACACCGCAGCCAGGTCACGACATAGCAGTTCGTGTAGTTTATGTGTGAACCTCTCATTAAGCGCACATTTTATCGCTTGACAAGACCAGATATGGTGTGGGGGGTTAGTAGGCAGTGGGGTTAAGCTGTTAAGTACCATTGTAAAGGTAAGAGATAAAATACTATTTTTCCAATTGATAGACCATCACAGCTATTACTATTTCTGTTTTATCAGGTAACCCAAGGATTCAAGGGACTTATTGCTTTTAGAAAATGGTTACCCTATATATTGCCCATTAAATAAAGAAAACTTAACATAACCAAACACACACCGATGTTTGTCTTCATGACTTATGGGGACATTTCACTGACTTAGATTATTTAACATGACCTAACCCACACCCTTACCCTAACATTACCAACATATGCCCAGCCATGGTCATAATCTAACCTAACCCTAACCTAGACTCCTTTCACTACTTATTCCTCAAACCCCATCTCAGAGAAGGGAACTAAGTTAATATCCCCATATGTACCTGTATGTCCCCATATGTCGCCACAATGTACGATACTTGTCCCCCACATTGTAGGTAAAATATTTAAAAATCAATTGATGGTACATATCGTGCTTCCGGTACAGATCTGGTAGTGAAAACAAGAGCTAACTTTGCTAACACCGGAGGTAAGTATATTTACATGTGAGCTAAAAATGCTTTCTTAACAGATGGATATACTATACAGTTGTTGCTATGTAGCCAACCAGTTGTCATTGGGCTTCAAGGGAGCTAAACTTAGAAATTACAAGTCTAGTGACCCCCGTGACTAAAGGTCACACAGTCCTGCTTTAAACCGTATTTGGTATCCATTCATGAATTATTCAGGTAATCACAAAGTTAATAATTTTTTCGTAACCCCTTAAGCCCGACGGGCCTGGTACCGGGCCCAGAACGGACATGCAGGTGTTTCACTGTTTATAGATTTGGCCAAAAATAAATCACGTTTTTTTCATCCACATGGATTTCAAGAATGGGTCTTAAATTTTCTAAAACATGTTTCAAAATTATTTTTGCACTAATATTTTCTGTTTTACAGATATTTAAAAAAATAAATTTAGATTTAACATTTCACCCGACATGCGGACTCTGCAACAGCACGCCACGGGTTTTGGTCACACCCCCTAATGGCTGGCATCAATCAAAACTAGAGGCTCATACCTTGCCAGTGACGTTGATGTAATCGGCATGCGTTACAGAAGTATGTCTTGTGCGTGAAAACTGCCAGAGCTGCTACAATGTATACAGTTCACTTTACAAGCTGCTTTCCTTGAAGTTCGCTCCGCGTGGATCCCCTTTCGTCTTGTTTTTTCTCTAACGCTTTTTCTACACATTTATCTAGCCAAACTCCCTTTTATGAGGGTAAAAAAAATTCATTTTTTCTTTGTTTAATCACCTACAAATCAGACATGGTGACATTTGCAAGAGTGGTTACTCCAAAAAATATTCCTTAATACCTTTCTGTCATACAAATACCAACATTTGTATTTCCAATTTTTAGTTTGGGAGCTGTACTTGCTTTAATTTACATAATAATTTCAGGCGGAAATTGCTCCTAAAACCCTCTGGGCTTAAATTTTGTTTACATTAAATGAGCTCATTACGATAAAAGACCAAGTTGCTAAGTGCAGATTTTTGTTGATTTACAATGTAAAATAAAAGTATTCTGATCATGTTTTACCCAGTCTAACATGTGTATTTGATCATATTGCTTATCTTTGCATTGGAAACTTTTCTAAAGAAATAGCAACATTACCCACAATAGTCAATCATAAGCATGCACATAGTCAGACTAACAAACACTTCAGGGTGTAGTTTGCCCTAAATCCCATCGCAATAAAGGTTTAATAATGGTCCTTTTACATTTGTTATTTGGTTTTTGTTAGCTAAAAAAAAGGAAAATTGAGAAAATCATCTTAAGAGACAAAGCTGCATATTGAACAAGTTCTAGCTTGTCTTGAACAACTATAGATGTTTTTTTCTGAGATTGCTTGGCTTGCAATTCCCTGTAAACACCTGAATAGCCATAATGTCTAGTGAATGCTGCTTCAATCGTTTTCACCAGAGTAGTTAATGAAATTTACAAAGAAAGCCACTTCAGTGCTCATTTATATTTAACAGCACACTGGGCAACACATCATGTCTGCCTGGCCTTGAACATTATGTTGAAGGCTTCTGTAAAGAGGCCAGAGTGCAGATGCATTATTCAGATGGCTACATGCTCACTAATAATATAAAACATGTTTTAAACACAAAACCACTACCAGCGTAGGAGAACAGAGAACTGCCGCTTTGATAAAACTAAAGATGCTTATTTACTTTTTACTTATGAATTTAGTGCTATGAAATGGATTGAGTTCCTACAGATACCTTCCACTGTTGCTTTTTGGAAGCCTTTCTTACTGATCTAAAATTAAAAAATGGTAACACCCAGGTTTGATAACTGTCTGAGGTGTAGAAGCTGTCTGACAACATGAAGTAGACTAAACCATCTGAAAAGCCCCAAGGAACAAAACTCTGCTGAGTGAAAACATAACAAAACAAAACAAAAACAGACCCACATTTGTCTAGTAAGTTTGGATATAATAAATATTTACCTCACATGACTGATCAGCTGTTTCAGCCATGCACATCCCATTAGGGGGATGTATGTCTCCAGTTTACATGTATCATCACTAGGTTAGTACATCTTGCCTGATTTCAGAACATTCATTAAAACCTCTACTCCCTGTTTATTGGAGCTAGGTGTGCGCAAACATATCAAGACATTATGTGTTGCATCAATAGGTTAATATGATCCATTGGATGGAAACACGTCCAATTCTAAGCTTTTTTTTCTACCATTTGAAAATTTGCTAAAAATTTTCATGACATTTGTATGAAAACACAGCTAATGACCTCAGAGACACTGTTTCTCCTTCCATAAACCTGTCAACTGTTACATCCAATCTATATTGTGGGATGTGTATGATGCCTACAAATCTGCAGCCTCCTACTGCCACAGTAAGGCTTACTGCTCACAATTACCATGGTTTTAATCCAAACACTTCATAGTCTATTATTTTCCAGTTAGAAAGACTATCAACAAATGGAAAATCTTAAGGACAGGACAGCTGCCAATCATAAAGTGACTATGCCCTGATATTCAACTAAAGATCATAATTTGCAATACTTGGGGAAAAAAAATCAACCCCCTCAGAGCTTCATCTCAGTATCTTCAGGACTGAAATAGCATGTTAAATGTTAATCCCTCACTTTCTGAACAACTATGCCTTGTTTGGAAGGGCTTTTAGGAAATCTCATTATCTTTTGATGTAGGTTTGCAAAGATTTATCTGGTTGAACAACAGGTGTTCTGGGACAAATTCCTTCAGACAGATTGGACCTAAGAAATGATTGCTTGGGAAAACCCATCGAACTTAATTGGACAAATGACGAAACATACTGTTGCCCCCCCATGAAAATGAAAACTGAAAGCGCAGTACTGGTGCACCGGTTAGGATGACTGCATCCCAGCTTGGCCTAGTTAATTATCTGTGAAAAACTTTTGTGCTAATCTGAACCTGCTCTAACCTTTATGTTAAGAGGCAATAATTGGCTTTTGGTTGAAGGTGCATTATTATCAAACAGGCTTGATCACCAAGTTCATTTCTAATCCTAATTTGTACAGCATCTTAATTCCAGTGCCTTCCAAATTTGTATCTGTCATCAAGCAATTTTATAATTATGTAGTTAAATCACCAATTATTACTTTTTTACGTTAACTGGTAGAATAAAGTATTACTTCCTGAGAAACATAGAGGGCTGAAACATGCATTGTAATGCATAAATGTGAATAAATTAAATTGAATTTATTCTTTTTCCAATGACATTCCCATTGTTATTTGATGATCATACTAATTTTTCTATTTCGAGCAAAGACTTAAATCGTTTTGCAAAAAACTTAAATAAATAGAATATTCAAAGTGGTTGAAAGTTAATAAATTATCTTAAAATGTAAAAAAATCTAATTTTATATTTTCACTTGGAATAAACAGATAATTATATTATAATTTATTGCAGTATTACATTCGAATCTACTTACCACAACAATTGTTTTACTACAAAAAGATTTGTTGGAATAGCAGCTTTTCCAAACTCTATGTTCAAAGCGCACCTGTTTTGCTAATATGACTCTATGAGAATAGATGTCCCAGAGCTAGATGGAGCAGAGGATCATGTTTCCGTCATAAGGTTCCACTTGTATATGAAACCTTATTAAAAAATTACTTGAGAATGAAAAACATATACACCGGACACAGGGATGGAAAGGTAGGTGAGAAAGAAAGAGGGGACAAAAACTAAGGGGGGAAAGGAGATGGAGACAGAAAAGAAAAAGAAAAACTAAAACAGCAGAAAAAATAGACAACACAGAAGATATACATTTATTCCTAGGAGTCTGCTTCTACAGACTCCCAGGAATAAATGAAACAAGGAAAGAAAAGAGAGAACATAACAGCAAAAGAAAACAGTCAACCAAGGTAAATATCAAACAATGCTATAAGAGAGCGGGTATCCCTTAGATATCCGTGTGTGGAATTCAAAATCTATGGTGATTACACAATATTATTCAGGCTGGTATAAATCTGTGGCTGTAGCTTAGTATTTAGCATTAGCATGTATCGGTGAATACCTGGAATCAAATTCCCATGGTGTGCATGCATGGATATGAGTATTCATGTGAATGAGAATTTTTTTTACCTGACTACTATTGACTGTCTGCTAAACTGCCAACTTTCCAACAGTGTCAGCTGATGTACCAGAGAAAAGACTTTGGATTTTTTTTAATGTAAATATGAAGGACTCCTACATCTCTGAAGTAAAACCTCCTCTTAGGACATCCAATCATAACGTTGTGTTTTTCTGCTCACAGTATAGGCCACTTGATAAGAGACAACCTGCATTACAAAGAGCTGTAAGAAAAGGGTCAAAGGACACTGAAGAAGTCCTGCAAGGTTGTTTTGAGGCTACAGACTGGGATGCACTTTGTCAGCCACATGGAGAGGACATCAGTGCCATGACTGAGTGTGTGACTGACTACATAAACTTATGTGTAGATAGCACCCTCCCTACCAGAACAGTGAAATTCTTCCCAAATAATAAACTGTGGGTCACAACTGATCTGAAGCAACTGCTCAACGAGAAAAAAACATGCCTTTAAGAAGGGAGACAGAGATTAATTGAGGAGTATACAGAAACAACTAAGGTTCAAGATAAGAGAAAGCAAGGAGGCATAAAGATGGAGGCCGGAAAACAAGCTCCAGTGTGGACAGGGATGAAGACGATCACATACTTCAAGCAGAAGGATAATCAGACAGATGAAAGTCTGGACAGAGCCAAAGAACTGAATAACGTATTTTCACGACAATAAGGCGCACATAAAAGTCTTAGATTTTCTTCAGAATCAGAATCAGAATCAGGTTTATTGCCAATTTGCCTTGGTGTTTAGTGCACAAAACAACACTTCTATGAGAAGCAAGAATAAAATGTAGAGATAAAAACTGATAAATACAATCTTTAAAAATATAAATCTGAATGTACAAATGAACAGTCTTTAAAAATATAGATTTGAATGTGCAAATTAACACTTCTTCAAATGCAACAACGACACACAAGGTGCACTGCACTGTGTGTCGTTGTTGTAAGGCAGACGTAGTAGAGAACACCATGAGAACGTTAAAGGGGGAAGTGGGGGCGTTGATTGTGTATAACAGAACAGGTGTGTGCGTTATGCAGAACATCGCTATTTTAAAGACCCTGAAAATGGCAAAGAGGCACGCTTATGAAGCACAGTTTGATCTGAAGGCCATCAGCTACACGGAGGAACATGGGAAGTGAGCAATTTAAGATTAACGAATCGATGGTTCACACGTGGAGGAAGCTGGAAAACGAGCTCCGACAGGTGAAGAAGACTCAGCTGAGTTTACACAGAAATAAGGCGAGGTGGCCTGAGTTGGAGGAAAGACTCGAGCAATGGATCATCGAGCAGAGAATGAGTGGGAGAAGCGTTTTGACGGTCACCATTCGACTTAGCAGCAACGATAGCAGAATAAATGAAAATTGAACATTTCCAAGGAGGTCCATCTTGGTGCTTTTGTTTCATGAAACGGTGCCATTTTTCCATCTGGACAGGGACTACAGTAGCGCAGCAACTTCCAGCGGATTATAATGAAAAGCTGGCCATCTTCCGCTCCTACTGCAGCAAACATATCACCGATAAACACATCCAGCCCAGCCACATCACTAATATGAACAAGGTGCTGCTCACTTTCGACATCCTGGTGAGTCACACTGTGGAGAAGACGGGGACCGGTACGGTAGTGATACGCACAATGGGGTACGTGAAGTCTTCTTTTACTGTTGTGCTAGGCTGCCATGCTGATGGACAGAAACTGCCGCCTATGGTGATTTTTAAGAGAAAGACTTAGCCTAAAGAGAAGTTTCCAGCTGGAGTCATCATTAAGGCATTTGAAAAGGGCTGGATGGATGCCGTATAATCAGGTGCGCCTTATGGTTGTTAAACACAGTAATGGCACACATGACTGAGACTGTGCCTTTTAGTACGGTATGCCGGTATGGTCATGAATATATGATACATTCTTCAACAGGTTCAGTTCAGTATGAAGCTCAGAATCTTTCTCTCCAGCTCAGAGTCACATGGACATCCTGCACTCCTCTACCATTGGCTCTTCTGCTTCTGTGAGATTGTTGTCAGCCAAAAGAGAATATAGTGCTGTTCCCTCTGTCTTTCACCTGTCTGTCTCTAAAAGTCAAGTGAAGAGGCAACTGGAGAGACTGAATCATAATAAATCACCAGGTCGTGATGGTGTCAGCCCCAGAGTCCTGAAGGTCTGTGCAGAGGAGCTCTGTGGGATTCTACAGCACCTGTTTAACCTCAGTCTAATGCACGAGAGAGTTAGTGATGTGGTCTTCCTGCCTTGTTCCAGTACTGAAGAAGAGTAAGCCAACAGTCCTCGGTAACTATACAGCTTTTGCCCATCTCACAACATGAAGGTCCTAGAGAGACTTCTATTGGTTCACCTCAGTGAACAAACGAGCAGCTATCAGAACTCCCTGCAGTTTTCTTATCACCGTGGAGTTGGAGTTGAAGGCACCATCATGCACCTGCTTAAACACACCCACTGTAATCTAGACAAGGAAGACAGCACTGTGAGGATGATGATGTTCTTTGATTTCATCAGTGCATTTAAAATTATTCAGCCTGACTTACTTTGTGAGAAACTCCAGAAGAGGCGTCAGCCATTGCCTGGATCAAAGACTTCCTGACAAACAGACCACAGTTTGTTAGACTGAATGGTCAACTGTCTGATCAAGTAATCAGCAGCACAGGAGCAACACAGGGGACAATATTCTCACCATCCCCTTTTACCCACTACACCTCTGACTTCCATTACCAGAAAGAGTACTGTTACCTGGAGAAATACTCAGATGACTATGCAATCATTGGGTGCATCAAAGATGGACAAGATGCTATGTACAGAGAGCTAATGAACCACTTTGTGGCATGGTGTGGAAACAACCATCTAATCCTGAATGTCAGCAAAACCAATGGAGATGATTATAAATTTTAGAAGAAACAGGAACCGGTGAGAATCCCATTAACATCATGGGAAAAGTTGTGGAGGTGGTGGAGGAGTATAAATACCTTGGTGTTCACCTGGACAACAAACTAGACTGG
This sequence comes from Jordanella pulchra, assembly GCA_034780135.1. Classification (NCBI taxonomy): domain Eukaryota; kingdom Metazoa; phylum Chordata; class Actinopteri; order Cyprinodontiformes; family Cyprinodontidae; genus Jordanella; species Jordanella pulchra. The sequence goes on from JAUZNJ010035597.1 coordinate 11,824, forward strand.
AGATACAATTGTGAAGGCGTCTACAAGAAGGGAGAGAGCAGAGTGTACTTCCTAAGGAAGCTTAGGACCTTTGGTGTTTGCAAAAAAATGCTATATATTTTCTGTAAGTCTATTGTGGAGAGTGTGATCTCTTCCTCGATCATCAGAGCAAATGACTTAAAAAAGCTAAACAAGCAAATTAAGAAGGCCAGCTCTGTTCTAAAGACTTCTGTAGAACCTCTGGAGCAGGGGCGGATCTAGGATTCTAGCATATCAGGGACTTAGCCCTGAGGGTTCAGATTGAGATTCCTGCTTTCCGTCTTTTTTTTTTTTTTTTGCTGCCTCGCACACAAAACTACAATTTGTTTGTACTTCAACTTACCACA
>JAUZNJ010035598.1:0-36863 GCA_034780135.1 Jordanella pulchra
TCAAACTCCCAGGTCTCTGGTAGAAGACCCGAGCTTGAGGATGATACATATACCACACTACAAGTGTGAGAGAGTGATTTGATTTTTATATATGTATATATGTGTGTGTGTGTGTTTATTATCATTTCTTTAATTTAAAATAAATGCAGCATAATCCACTTATTTTCTGCAGATAAAATTCCACCAAATTATCATTAATTTATTCAAAAGAAATCTAATCAGAGCCTCAGGACCTACAAAATACTTGTATAGTTGTCATGGTAACTAGCAGAGCTGGATCACAAAAGTGAAGGAGGGGATGGAGTCTAAAAATCTTGTTGCTCATGTGCTTTGCAAAAAATTACAAAACTCCTAAAACCTCAAAATATCTGTATTAGCTGGAGTAACTCAGTTAAATTCATTACTTTAATACCTCATCTTGATAGTATTTCTTTTTATTAAATGTTTTCAGAAAAAATACAGTCATTGCAACCAGACAGCTGCAGATGTGCTATATTCCTTCCAACGTCTTTTTTTGTTACAGCTTTTATCAGTGAAGTAAAACTAAAAGAAAACAAGTTAGATAGAAATGAGTTTTAAAGTAAAGACAAAATATTCACATTCAAGCAATTTATTGTTACTCCAAGTCAAGCCGCTATTGTTCTGACTGGATGCAGTAGCACACACATTAATACACAAGTGTCTCAACTGACCTTCAGCTTTTAATTGGATTGGTTGATGCAGGTGGACTGTTAACATGAGCCTAATTCCCAACATAAGGAGCTCTCGTTCTAACTTTTTCTCAATTAGGCTAATGAATGAACCAAAGTGTTGCCGTCCATAATTGGTTGGTGCCGTCATGGCTGGTAGAGCAAAGCAAAAAGTGGTGGAGATGTCAACAGACACAGATATTCACTTTTAATTACATCATAAACTAACAGAGTTTTCACAAACTCTTAAATAAAAGCTCTTACATTAACAGGATTTGAGGGCTGTCCCCCATTAATCCCCCATTTTGCTTGACCCTGAAGTCAAAAACAGAATTCACAAAAGAAGAACCATAGCTCAGACAGACAAAAAAAGAGGTAAACATAAAGTAATGGGTTACAAAGTCTCATATCACAAGAAGGTGGCATTTTAGCTCCTAAACTATTGCTTCTTTTCTTTCAGCTTGTCTTTGATTTTCTGAGGTTCGTCGTATTGTATCAAGCGCAGGATGTCCTTGTTGTCCATCACTCCCTGAATGAATTCTCCTTCTGTGATTTTATCTGCAGAGTAAACAACAAATGTATCGGTGAGATTTTTTTTTCTCTTAATGTTGCCACAGAGTGAAGAAAGACTAATTTTAAAGGAGTTAAGCTCACCATTTTCCTTCTTCCCAAAGAATGCCCAGATCTTTTCAGCCCTCTTCTCAGGACTGTTTTCATCTTCAGGGAGTTTCTGCTGATCCTCTGCAGGGATCATATTAAATATCGACTACAGGAAAAGAACACAAGATGTTTTCAGCTCTTTTTCTCAATTAAAGCAGTAAGTTAGAATAATTACCCTAAAAAAAGATCATTATATAGCTGGTATTTCCAAACTTTACTATACTTTACTCAAAAAATATTTTGTAATTGAAATGAAACAATAAATATTATTTTAAAAGGTCTCAGTACCCTAACAATTTCTTGAATTTCATTTTTGCTGATGGTCCCATTGCCGTCCACGTCATACAAGGCAAAGGCCCATTCCAGCTTCTGCAAAGTCTTTCCTCCAGAGGTGAGGTGCAAAGCGACAATGTACTCCTTAAAGTCCAAGGTGCCGTCTGCATTTGTATCAAAACTCCTAAAAACATGCCGCGCATATGCTGTGGGGTCGGCGCCCGGGAAGAAGCTGGCATAGATGCCTTCGAACTGCTCCTTGGTGATCTTTCCACTGGGACACTCTTTCAGGAAGGACTGGTACCAAGCACAGAGCTCAGCTTCACCATATTTCGTGTTGGACTTCAGTTCTTCTAGGAGCTCTTTCGACAGAGCGCTGCTCTTCGTGTTCCCCATCCTGCTCAAAAAGATGGATATCTTGGCCCTTATTCCTCCTCTCCTGCGTCTGAGGGTTAAACGTGTGCAGAGTGCTTAGAGGAGTTTCTTAGCTTTGCTGCCAAATGAGATTATGGTCATCACTATCTAAATCCAGACAGCTGTCTTAAAGAGGATAAACACGTCACAGTATAATGACACCTTTTTCAGAGATACAATTAAGATATATCAATTAGATCTCATATATGTAATAGGATTGTTTTTTCTACCAAATTTAGAGTAATTATTTTTTTTACTGAAAAAAACAAAATGAAATTTTAAATTTGTTTTTGTACAATAAAAAATCTTTAGATTTTTTTAAACTCACAATCTTTATATTATAATAGATTTTATGGTTTCGATTGCTTTTAACTGCTTTTTAATTTTTACATTTATTTATTGCTTGATCTGTCAAAAAAGCTATTTTTATCCAAGTTTCCTCTTTTATTTTGAAAATCCTGCCTCATTAAGAATTCTTGCTTTTTGCACTTGCACGTCTAGAGTAAAATAGAATCAACCAAAGAAAATAAAGAAATCAATGAGTAAAAAGTTATTCATTAATCTGTTTTTGTTAAATACCTATAACCTATTGTTTTACATCTTTTGTAATTAATTGAAATCTGTTTATTTATATAGCGCCAATTCACAATACATGTCATCTCAAAGTACTTTACAAAGAAAATTCAATCAAATCATACAGATTAGTTAAAAGTTTTTAATCTAAGGAAAACCAGCTGCTTGCATTGACTCATTAATTCAACAGCAATCCCTCACACCAGACACGCGTGTAGCGACAGTAGAGAGGAAAAGCTCAATTTTAAGGGAAGAACCCGTCGTTAGGAGGGGTTCTGATAGGTTGTTAACACCCTTGTCAGAGTGGTTTTGTTCACATACCACAATGCGAGTCAGATGAGGGTAGATGGGAAGAGTTATTTGGGTAGAGTTCCTAAAAGTGCTTTGTATGTGTGTGACAAGTTATATCTGAGACCACCACCTCTCCTAAGGGATGATTTGCAAAGATGGTTTCTTTGACCCCCCTCTCAAACCACCTGTCTTCCTTGGCTAGAATATGGACATGTACATCAACGTGAAGTTTGGTTAAAGTTAAAAAAATCTTTGCTGAGGCTGCATTTAGTTGTGATATATGGAGTGATGGAGCACATTAAAGAATAACCTCACTGGTGGTTGATCCGCATTTACTGCTCTTCCTGACACTATGTCAAGGAAATACGCAAGTACTGCTAGAAGCGATTGTTATCATTGCCTTGTTCTACGTGAATTCTCCTTTCTTTTTCCTTTTGAATTATGAGGACAGACTAGTTTCAGCACCCTGGACAGTGCCAGTTGGAGCTGAGGGTTCCCGTGGATTAAAAAACCTCCTTCATTCCAACTCTTCCTCACAATATGTCTTTATAGTGGTATTACACTAAAAATTGTTAATTTGAAACCAAGTCTAAGTTTCTCACCAATCTAATGGGCATTCCCTGATCCAAGTCAGACAACAATTTAAATACATTATAAGTCAATAAAACTAACAAATGTCTGTATTCTAATATCTACATTTCTGTGATTTTCTAAAAACCTACAAAGCAGAAGTTGCTTTATATCTGTGTTTAGGATTTTTCACCTTATTCTCACCAATTCACAACAGTTGGGTCAAATTTTAAAAATAATTTAGACCCAGATAAATTTAATTTCTAACGACCAACTGTTGATTATCTGCTATTTTGCTCTTTTTTAAAGAAACCCGACTTTCACTGAATTTCCAGCTTTCTTAACTGTCTCCTTTTAAAACAACAAAACCTTGAAATTTAAAGAAGAATAAATCAAATTGTTAAAGTTGCAATTTTTATGATACGTAAGATATTAGCTATAAACTTAAATTCAGTTTTTAAACATGTGAAAGTTTCTTCTTCACAGGTTGCAGAAACATTAATTTTGGTTAAACAGAAAACAAATAAAAACTACCAGCACTATTATACAGTTTGTTTATCCCCCTTTAATACCCTCAGAGATCAAATTGTATCTTATGTTTCTAACAGAAGTTCAGAAGTACAAAAAAAAGACAAAAAAACTGCAGACATAGTTGAGTGTCCAATTTGGAAATCAGTTTGCAGGGGGTAAATGTTTACATTTATATTTTCTCCACCCATGAATTTGCACTGTTTGGTCATTAACACATTTCTTGAACACATATGCGATTCCCTCATTGAAGAATATTTAGTGCCATGTGTCAATACGTCAATACTTACAAAAGGCCTTTTTGTCTTTAGATTAGACTTGAAACCTCGTACTATTTCTGAACTTTATTTATCATGCAGGATTCAAAGCTAGACCTGATGATTCAGGACCTGAGTGAATTTTCCCTCTTTCTCTGGTTGATTCTGGCTTTTCCTTTTTGGGGGGAAGCTAACAGAACGGTTTTACCGTACTTACATAAGTTTTTGTATCCTGGTTAAATAAGTTTTTATGAATCATATCTGCTGTGCTCAATCAAAAATCAAAATGATGTAACTCCTCTTTGATCCACATCCAGGGTTGAAAACAAGGCCAGGATATTAGCCAGCACCAACAGAGCATCGAGGGGCTGACCCGACTCATCATGAGTTGTCCTGCCACCCACGCCTGCTGTTGACTGCTCGTCCACAATGTGATGAGATTATCTGTGTCTTCACTGTAATAATCTCTATCCAGATAGCAGGACCATCTGCTGAAGTGGTGCCAAAACCACAGTAAGTGAAGCTAATTAAAGAAACAAGAACAGTAGCTAAAGAATTGGAGAAAATGACTTAAACATAATCAAATCTAGATGAATCCTGGATTAGAGATTATGGCCAATATGATGAAAGGTATAAAGAATTAAGAAGAAATGATTAAATAATTTAGAAAGGAACATATTAAGAAAGTTGGGACATTCAGGGTTATTGTTTTAATAGACACCACAAATATTCTGCGTATCCTCCAACCTTATTAATGTCCCTTTAGAAGCTCTTTAAAAGCCAGATAATAAATAAACCTTTCATTCCATCATGATGATATTACACTGGCTTTCTGTTAAATCCACTTTCTTATTGAATGACTCTAATACAGCAGGAATAAGGCTTGTGTTTGTGATGTGTGGGTTCAGACTAAGCCCAAAGAGCAGACAGGGACATGGGACGGCCATGATGACAGTCACACAAGGAGAAATGAAGCACAGGAAGAGAATCAGCAGTTTAACAGGAGGATCCAGGAGACCAATAACAACCAGTAAGCTTTATTACTGCAAGAGAAGAGTGAATAATTAAAACTAACTTCACTGTAAAACTTAATAAGTAAGTTAACCATAAATGTTTTGAGGATAGCAACTGCCAAGTTTATTAACTCAAAGTATTATGTTGAACAGAACAATATAATTAAGTAGATTTATCTTTTTGTTAATGTAACACAAGTATTCGATTTAACGCTTTCATTAAGTAAACTTTACTCAAAATCAGCAACTTTCCAAGAATCATATGGATTATTTGTTCAAAAATACATTGGATGGTACATAATGCATTATGATGCCATCGAGCAGTTATTGCTTAGTGCCTATTTAATCTCACGTGTTTAAAAGTGAACTATCTTGACATCTAAGGACCTTATGGCTTTGAAGAGTTTCGATTAGATCTCACACCAACCTCACTCATGGTCAAGCTTGGAAAGTAGGTGTGACCAAAAATTAGGGAACCTACAGTATATTTATCTCTGTTTTCTCCATCATCAGTTAGAACTGAAGAAGCCTCTTGAATGAGAGCTGAAATGTCTTCTAGAAAACTTCACGTCCAGTTGCCTAAACTGAACTTTCCAAGCTTGACCATGACCTGGATGACTGAGAACCTTCACAGATATCTCACTCATGGTGTTGTATCGCTAGCCACACCAACTGCCAACTAGTCAGCCAACAAGTCGGTTAACATTCGGACTTATGACTGAATTGTCTCTATAAAATGTCATGTGATGATGTGTTGTGAATTGCAGCAACGAGGTTCTGGGTTCGGTCCGTAACATGTTTGCATGCGTGGGTTCTCCCTGGGTGCTCTGATTTCTTCCCATAGTCCAAAAACATACCTCGATCCAGCCGCAAACATGACAGACCAAGTTCCATTCCATTCACTGTATCTTGTATTGTCAAAAAAAAATTCTTCAGGACATGATTGAACAACACAAGCTTGAAACTATGCTTGGTTTCTTTGGATTGCATCATATGAAAAAAAAACTTATGTGGGAATCTGTGGAGCAACTACAAGAAAGCGTTGGCCTCCTATGTAAAACAAAGCTGATAAAGATTATTTTCTATTTGACAGAAAACATACTTCTGGACTTAAATGTGGTCATAATGTTCCTTCAATTTAGAGAACTAAATAGATTCGTTTTAAAAAAATATTCTGTAATTAAGAGCTAAAACTTTATTATTTTTTTTGTTGTTGTTATTTGCCAGATTAACTAAGAACACAAATGCAGGAGACCTGCCTAATCTGCTTCTACAAAATCATAACAGGTAAATCCCAAATCATTCTTTAATCTTTAAATATCATTTCAAATTTTTACATAATCATTTCATTTCATTGTGGAAAGCTTTTTAACCTTTTATCCTTTTTCAATAGGTATAACATTTTATTCGGTCGTTGCATCTGTCAGGTATCATGCGACATAGAGTCGGCTTATAGTGCTCTGCAAAATATAATGAAGGACTTACTCATTCTGTGTTTATATTCTTCATGACATGATTGTGGAGGGTTTGAATAATCTCTGAGCAGGAGAACTGCTCAGATAATAAAAATTGTGAAAGCACAGAGCAACAGCAGAGAATAAACTCTCTTTTGCTTTAGATTTTTTTTTCTAAATAGAAACCTGCAACATAGGTTCCATTTTAATGCAGGAGATTATAATTACTGAACAGTTTAAGCTAAAATAAAGGGATGGGTTTGGTGCATGTGCTGTACAAATGTCGGCATCCTTATAAAAATTGGTTTTACAATCGAGTTGTTGAATCACTGTGGGAACGCAGTGCTCCTTCTATTGGGTTAGTGTTTTAAGTTCCTTATGGACTTTTTTTCATGTGCATAGGAGATCATATGCAGATGATAACAAAAAGCAAACAGTAAACCACAAAGCAATTGTAATTCATCAGGATCTCATTTAGACAATTCATTCTTCAATTTATTTTTTAAATATGAGGCTCATGTTTTGATATATCACAGATTGTTTTTATTTATTTATTTTAATTTCAATGATAAACTCTTAAAACAAATGCAGAGTAAATAAATGTTATATTGGCTTACACAGTCACAGGGAACATTACTAAAGAGTGTTGGGAATTTTACTTTAAAAAGTAAAAACTACTTACTACTCTGGAAGTCACATATCAGGAATTTAATGAGAGCAACTTCCCTCTGATGTCACAACCTGCTATGGAGGTTATACAGGGAGCTGGTTTCTGTTCAGTTTCCTCTTTTGCCACTGGCCCACGGCCATGTATTGTGACACCCGCAGATTCTCAGCTGACGCTATGCAAGTTGCCACCAAGTCCCTCCGGAGAAGAGTCTGGACTCGCTGGGGTCAGACTGAACCTTTTGTATGATTCAGAAGCACAAACGCTTTTCTTTTTCCTGTGATTCAAATTGAGTTGAATGAACGTGCTGCCAAAGCAGAGGATAATGTGGTGGGAAAATCCATTTTTATTCTGCTTTTACTACTTCATGTTGTTTTATTTTAATTACTTATAAAATTATTCTCTCAGATCTTTCCACCTGCAAGGCCTTACACGGTCTGGCTTATGTTGTTTGGGACAAGAAATAACCCTCTCATAACAAGCCATTTCTAGTTCACATAACATTTTGTTGTTTCTCCAGACTGTCTGTAATGTGTTTTGGATTCTGAAAATCCTCAGACTTTAAGTTAATGAGATTTTTTCCCTGTCCAGTTAAAACAGACCTAACCTCATGCTATGATTTCTTCTCATTTATTTGCAAATAAATAAATAAATGCAGACTGAGTGAATATATCCATCGATCTCCTTTATTTAACTGTATCCTGTTCGAGCCATTGAACAGAGAAGCCGCCAGAATCCGCTGAGCCGGACTTTGAAGCCGCGCGACGGTGCCTCATATTGGTTCTGTTGCGTGCCTGCCTGATGACGTTGCCTGCCTTCCCTCATCTCCTGCCTCACGCCGCCAGGAGCCACAGCTCACCGCTAATTGCGATAGCAATGAGAGGTCGCCCATTTAGACCCCCACATTCAAGGCTTTGAGTTACACAATTAATCTCTGCGCAGTTTTCTTTTTTACTGCATTGGATTAATCCAAATCTCTTCGACTGTTGCCTGTGGAGGAACTGACTGGACCGAGGGCTGGGCCTCTGAACTGGACAGAACCAAACCAAAGGGCTCTTCCTTCCATCGAGCCAACAGTAAAATTCATCCTTGATGTTTTTTTATTGTGTTCGTGTTTACCTGAAATAAGCTTTCTATTTTGAACTTGGTTTCAAAGCAAAAGAGACCAATTGAATGCTACAGCGGACTGGCTAACATCTTTAGCTTCAAGCCACATCATGTCCGGCTACATTTGTAGGCCATGTTGTGAGTCCAACTTCCTTTGTTTCCTAACCCCCTTTGGACCAGCTAAGCTAACATGTTCTCTTTAAGCTTTATTACAATTAATACATTTCTGATTTATTATTCACGCATGCCGACCAGACAGCCAAAGGGCTATCCCCTTGGCCAAGTAGCCAAAACGCATGATCTATTGGAGGCACTGTGATAGGACCCCACACTGACACACTATGATTAACTAACACAGTTAATTTCTCCCTACACTACCAGTATACCCAAGCATGCCAATAAAAAGTTGAACAGAAGGAAAAACTGGTAGAAAAGCAACAATGGCATCTAAAGCCGTAAGAAAAGTGTGAAGCAAAATCCAGCCAATAGTTTAGAGGAGATTCACAAGGGTGGTCAAAGCTTCTACAGCTACCATACTTGTGTTGCCCAATACTGTTCCAATGTTAAGACCTTATTACCTGAGCTTAGAAAAAGGGGGACTATTGTTTAGTTGCACTTGACAGAATTTGATAGGGTTGTTTGGTTTGTTTGTTTGATGGCAAATGTTGTTCAGTTGGATTTCTCGAGAGGTTGGGTAGAGGTGTTCCTGTCGTAAACCATCCCAAATCTAAATTTGCATTAAATATGAAAGTATACTATCTAACCTCCATGTATATTTCAGAAGGCATATGTTGCATTGTTTTGGACATAAACCATAAGAGAAGCAAACAAACTGATCACTATCTATAAAGTATCTCAGTATTTACATTTTCTTTGTCTTTGCATGACCATCAGCAGGCCATTGGAAGGGATTTATCCCCACCATAAACACTCACACACAGACACACATATTATGGGTGGATTTTCATATGAGACTGCGCACATTATGTCACTGGTCAAAGTTAAACCAGCCCTTGATCTTCTGCCTCTGGCTGCAATCACTTTGAAAATGCTCGGGATATGTAAGCAGCGAGAGCCTTATTTTTGATTATAATCTCAGCCTGGAGTATGCTCACAGGAAGTTTGGACCATAATTTGCCATTTGTAATGGATAACATTGCATGATGAGATTTGCTGATTGGGAGGAGCAATGGGTTTCATTTGATAAACAACATGAAATGGGGATTGGGGGGTGGGGGTTTGAATGAAGCAAAGACAAAAAAATGGGTTTCTCTTGGATCTTTGGAGGTGTGGTGATGAAATGCAGAACAAACGAAGAGCTGGTGGAGGGAGGCTCTCAATTCACACCCAAGGAGCCTCAAACGCAACGAGATTATGAAGATTTGACATATCTGCTAGGAAGCAAAAAACTGTGGCTACATATTCCAAGCCAGGATTAGTCGCCTTTTCATTTCAGCTCCTCTGCTCTGGCCTCAAACATGAGGCTAGAGCGCGGGCGGCGAGCTTCCCTGGCAATTACCCTCAGCTTTGTGGCTTTGGCTTTTGCAGTGTCAGCGGTTACCACCAGCTACTGGTGTGAGGGGACCAGGAAGGTGCCCAAACCCTTCTGCTCAGGACCGCCAGTGAAAATGAAACAGTGGTACTGCATCCGCTTCAACAGTTCAAACCTCAACGACAGCCGGCAGGTGCAATATATCTTTGAGACAGGAGAGGAAAAGTTTATTCTGAGGAAGTTTCATACTGGAATATTTTTCTCCTGTGAGCAGGCTGCCGATATGAACGGTAAGACTTTCAGTCACTGACAGAATGATGATAGAGGACTCAACAGAATAATCCATAACATATGTCCATGTTTCCCAGTCTTGATCCCTGGGAACCACAGCTCTGTGGATTTCCAGTGTTTCAGTATAATGGATAAATTTTGTTGGGTCAATGACAAATTTCCTTTGAATAAAACTGCAGCATCATGCATCAATTTTCCTACAACACAAGTATTTTCATAAATTATAAATGAAAAAAATGCTTAACTCATAAGAAAATGAATTGTTTACTGCTTCCTAAAACATCTTTATTCAAACCTTATTTTCACTTACTCTGACTCTGATACCACTTTGGTCAAGTGAAGCACAAAGCAAACAAATAAACAAATAAATATTTTCAAACGAACACTAACTTCTTGATATTTTTTAAGGATGTTTTAAAGCCAAATTTCTTACAGCGGTTTATTGAGAATTGGTTTAAAGTTATTGTTGTCAAAGCAGACATAAAATGCCCTCTACTGGGTATAAACTCCTCCATCATTGATACAAAACATACAGCAGTGAACAGCAATAATTTATACTATATGAGCAAAACTGCAAAGGTATAAAATGAGAGAAGAGTGAAATTACCCTTCAGAGTTAATTCTAGATGAGTCAGTCCATTGTTATTCATAAAGCACTTAAAAAGAAAGAGAGAGACCAAAGTGCTTTAAAAACAAAATCCAAATGTATTTAAAAAAACAACACACACAGAGAATGTGTTAATTAATAAATGTACCTAAAACCATCTACCCCATTAAATATTACAAACCTGAAAAAAAAACAAAAGAAATTTAACAATGGCCACGGATAAGACAAACTACAGAGAAGACCTGGCTCCCTCTTGACTTTAATGTGCTTCTCGGTTCTGAAAAGTGCAAAAGGTCAGCAAAAATTTAAGAAGGAGGTGACCGGAAGAGCTTTAAAAATAACTAAAAGAAACTTAAAATGCATTCTAGATTGGCCATCAGTGAAGTGAACTTAAAACATTCAATCAAATCATTCATTTGTTGAAATACACAATATACACGTTCAAAGGGAAAGACTCGATGTAATCCAATGTTTAGGCCTGCAACGTGGTAGTTCAGGGGGAATGCTACAAATCAAATGACCCAAAGCAGTCATCTGTTTTTGTTCACCACATGTTTGTTCAGGGGTAGGGAATGTTGCAAAATAAATGACCTAATTTAATCAGCTGTTTATGTCACCAACTTGGTAGTTTAGCGAGAGAGATTGCTGCAAAGTAAATGGCTCGATGCAATCACCCCTTCACATCAACTGCATGGCAGTTCTGAGGAAGGGATTGTCCCAAAGCAAATGACTTGGTTTAACTGACCTGTTGGGTCTGTCACTTGGTGGAGGGACTGTTGCAAAGTAAATGACCAATTTTATTCTTCTGTTTAAGTAGGCAGCATGATAGTTAAGGGGGAGGAGTTTCTGCAAATGAATTACTTGAAGCCACGTGGTAGTTAATGAGGCGGGGTTGCTTCAAAGTAAATAAAGCAATCTTATAACCTGATTATTAAAGTAAGATGTGCAGTATAATGTATGAGTCAATGCACTCAGTTGTATACACCTGCCACATTGTCGATCTGGGGAGGGATTGCTTCACAGTAAATGACTTCATTCAATCATTTGTTGACATGGTAGTTAAGGGGTAGGGATTACTGAATGATAAATTATTGAGTGCATTTAACTGCTTATCTTAGCCATATGCTAGTTTTGGGGTAGGGAATACTGCAACGCAAATGACTTGATTCACATTACAGTGGAAGGGTTTGGTGCATGGTGTTATGACATAAACTTTTAACCATAAACCAACCTATAACCATCTTATGATTGAAGTAAATTAATTGTGTACTTACTGTATGGTGGCACAGTTTGAAGTACTATTGGTTTCCAGCAAGAATGTCCAGGATTTAAATCCCAGCCTATGTTCTTGCTGCATGGAGTTTGCATTTTCTCCTCATGTGTGTATGCGGTCTGTCCGGGGACCTCAACTTTTCTCCCACAGTTCAAAGACATCAGTGTTAGGTTAATTGAGGACTTTTAATTGCACTTAGGTGTGTGTGTATGTGTTGTTATATGCCTCTGTGTTTCTCAACAATGGAATGGTGAACTGTCCAGGGTATAACTAGCCTTTAGTCCACACACTGCTGTAGACATTCACCCCATGACCCTGATTGAAAAGGAGAACAGTGTTTGATAGATTGTGTAGTTATTTTTACTGACTAAAATTGTATTGAATTTGTCATTTATGGTAAATATATATATATATATATGTTTTTCTAAACTTCTTTCATTTTAGTAACCAATTTAAACTCAACATCCTCTTCACATCCATTACAATAGAGCCCAGGCTTGTGAAACTCTGACACTAGCTAAAATATAGCTTTACAAACTCTTTCCTTCCCATGTTTTGAGCTCTCAATGTAGTAGTTTTCAATTTCTGCTATTACACCAGTGAGGGTGTTTGATTGATTGGGAAACCTACGTTTAGTTTAGCTTTGTGTTTGATGAAGAAAATGTTTTCATGTCTAGTTTTTTATAAAGCCTGCACTTTATTTACTTTCATATCTCATTTGTCATTGATTTTCCAATGAAAAAGGATGGCATGCATGCAGCAAAGGGGCATTCTACTAGAAGAAAAAAACATGAAAGAACAGACCAGAAACACAGGATTAGTGCTCATAAAACAACAGCAGGTAGTCCAATAAAACCATGCAGCCTTTAGTTCTGTATTTAAAGCCAAATCTCTTCAAGCAGAGCATAAAGTCAAATTGCTCACTGTCTTATTTTCCTACAGGACATAATTTTTAAAGGAAATAGGCAGCTTGGAATAAGAAAAGAAATATTAAATTAATATAAAGGGTTATGAGAAAGTATATTGGGGAAAAAGGAAAGTTCAACAAGTATTTTAATTTTGCTTGAGTCTGGATATGGTGTTTTTGGATGCAGGGTAAAACATGCAAAGGCAAAATATACTGTCCTTTAAAGCAGGCTTTTCCAAAGTGCATCCTCCAGGCCTGCTGCCCAGAGTTGCCAGGTGAGAAATGTAGGATTATCTCATTGGAGACATGAGATTATCGTGTGTTGAAGGAAATGATCATACACTAGTAATAGTGTCTAATTTTGTTCATTTTGTTCACTCATTTCTGTTGCTTCTTCTTCTAGACCACCTCTGCCATGGGCTCTGCTTCTTCTTCTTTTCTTATTTTCTTCCTGTGCAGCAGACTATTCAGCCATTCATGGCCATTGTTCTGGGGCAAACAGATGCGTCACCTGCCGGTCACATTCTGAAAAGCGTAATAGGCTGCAATTTCCAGCCAGTATTCCATCTGTTTCTGAATCATGACAACCGATTCCAACCACACATTCAGGGAAATGGTGAAATGATCTTACATTTGGCCTTTTTGGGGATTATTGATCGTACATGATACAGATACGATAATTATCGTACACTTGGCAACATGGCAGCTGTCCTGCAGGATTTAGAGGATTCCCTGCTTCAGCACAGCTGATTTCCATTGATAGTTGATTAAGAGGCTTTTGCTGAACTTCAGTGACCTGAACCAGTGTTTAGATGGTCCTTTTTGAGCCTAAATAGAACCCCAGCACTGGGAATTTTACATTGACCTAAACAGACATGGCACCATCTGCTGGAAGTACTGCAGAACTACCATAACGCCAGATGATGGCTATTGCAGCGACCAAATAAGTCCCAACTGTTCTCTACTGCCTCACAGAAAGGCAACAGTTTGGGCTTAAAGCGATAGGGTTAGAGATGGTCACATAATGTTCATAATGGTAAATATGCACAGAGCGGATGCTTGGAAAGTTCATTTAAGGCAACTGGACGTGAGATTTTCTAGGAGACGTTTCACCTTTTATCCAAGAGGCTTCTCAGTTCTAACTGATGCAGGAGAAAACAGAGGTAAATATACTGTAGGTATGACCAAAAGAATTAGGAGAGGAGAAGAAGAACAAGATCATCACTGCACAGAGGAGATATATTTACTAGCAAACTGAACAAAAACAAAGCTTGATAGATAAAAATAACAAAGACTACATCAACACAATGCCATAATTTATATATAGTTAGTTACTGGCTTATACATTTGAAAAATGTCATATAATGTGACGCTGCACCTTTAATGACTCACATTTATATAAACCATAGAAGGAGACATGGAAAGTTGACTTACATATGTTAACTGTGAACCCGATGTGTGACCCGTCTGACAATGAAATCCTGATACTGATTAGCAAATAGGAATCACCCGGTGGGGCTGTCATATTACCATATATGGAAGAGTGAGGTGATACACCTCTCTCTGTTTTAGTGCAGAAATCTGCCTCTGGAGAAGTAAAAATCTTTCCACAATTTCCCATTACTAAATTCAGCCTCTCAGGTTTAGCTCGTTACACTCAGGACCAGATGAGATGCTGAGCCTGACCTCAGGTTTCCTTATTCTACTGTAAATCAACACTTTAAGACACATGTTCAGAAACCTGCTCATTCCTTCAAACAGTTACTTCATCTTTGTGTTACATCCATGCTTACATTTTTTGCTACCTACGTTTTCTCCAGTTTTTACCTGTTTGGCTCTTATTTGGCCTAAAGGAAACTACATTTGAAGTTTAATTTTAAATTTCACTTTTAATTAATTCTTTTTATACTATTTGTGGTTAAAATGCTTTGGAAGAAATTTTGATTTTTCTCATTTTTCACTGTTAGCAAAGAGGAACTAAAATCACTTTCTTTAATTATTGACACAACTTGACAATGTGGATTTGGATAGTTTATTACTCTAATTCATTTAATTATTATATTAAATCAGCCTTTATGTAGGACATGTTTGTTTTAAAATTTGACTTTTTTAACTGCTTAAACATCAAGCTTCTTTAAATGACAAGTTTGAATAATGTTTTACAATAAAACATCAGGTTAAGTTACACAGAGATTCATAGTCTCATTCATGCCATAATCTTACAGCCTTTCTATGGTCTAATCATGTAGCACTGCCTCTCATGTTAAAAAATATGTATAAACCATTTCTTTTACTTATGTTTGGTTGCTTTTTAAATGCTTTAACTAATTCTAAAAATAATTTCTTTACTAGCAAATGAAAGCTTCTTTTCTGATGATTACAAATGATCTGCCTGAAATAATCTGTTATATATATATGCATTTATCAATACAGGACATTAAATTTGAACAGGATGTTTGAAACATTTTGTTATTAAGTGTATTTTTATTTTACAGGATTTGACTGTCGAAGTTTTGCTGAGATTGCACCTGAACATCATAGAGGTTGGTCAATTCATGATAATGTGAACGTTCAAATGTTTGTTTTTCTTTGAAAACACTGGTCGGGTTGTGTTTCCTTGGACAGTATAACTCACCCGCATCGATGGTCAGAGGGCCCAGTGGCACTTGTGTGCGGGAAGCCCTTGTGTCAGTATGCCCCAGGGCAGCTGTGGACACAATATAGCTTGCTAATATTAATGGGTAAACAATTAGTGCTGGTGTTTAGGGTCAATAAATAGGTTTAAGTTAACTCCCAAGGAGTTGAATTAATATTTCCACATTTGCAATGTATAAAATCCCATTCCAGTTCGGCTGTGCGTAAAATTATTGTATTTGTCTAATTACTCCCATAAAAATCTCAATCAAAAATTTCAATCATCTTCTGTTTTAAACAGCAGCTTATTTAAAATACTCTTCTTGTCACTGACCATTATTTCCAATGGTCCAGAAAATACATTATTTTTTATTACAGATCTTTTATTTCCACATTTTATTTTTCAAATTTTCCTTTTTCAGATTTGGTTTTACAAATTACATTCTTGTCAAATTGCAGGCTTTCCTCTGTAATTTGAACTAAAGACATATTTCCTCTCATCTGCATTGGAGCTAGCAACAACATTTCTATCACTCCAGAGCAAATGTTTGTATTGGACTTGAAGTGAAGAGAGTTTGATCTGTAAAATTGGAAAAAGACGCAATTAATAACATCTAATTATAAAAACTGTAAAAGAAAGAGGTAAAAAGTATGACAATTTGTAAAAATAAAATATTTCAGAATATTTTTACATGTGTTTACAACAGAATCTCAAAAAACATACATAAACATATATAAAAAATGCAATAAAGTGCTGTCTGTTTAAAATGGCAACTGATTTCCTATAGAAAATATATAACAGTTGAGTTGTGTTTAGGGCTCTCAGTGACTTTTGTTTGGTTGGATTAACGGAAAAATTCCTCTTTGGATTTTAAAGGTTCTAGAATAAGGAAACCCAGCTGATTGCATTTAATCACTCATTTTGCAGTATTCCCTCCTTCTGAATAACCATGTGGTGATCACAGATGTTCAAAAACAATCATTTTCCTGTGACTTTTTAGCATTTACACAGAACTAAAAAAATCAGCCTTGAAATACAAGGTGGGATGAAAATAAAGAGGAACTTATTATTGCAGCTGCTGTGAAGCAATGGGGACAAAGAGGGTCAAATAAATTAGATTAAATAAAAAATTAATGCCTAGAATGAAGCGCCTTGTTTTCCATTCAACAACACGTGATGACCTTTAAGCTTAATCCTCATGAAAAGGTGTTATTAACTGTGCTGGACATCACAACTCAACATTCTTCCACATATTATCTTTTTCTGTGAAGCTAAAGCTTACATTTCCCATTAGCTGTGAACTATAATAATCAAAATATAACACTCTACGAGTCTTGAATCTGTAATTTTTGACTTCTTGAACTACTTTACTACAGTAAATTAACCATTTAAAGATCATTTCTAATTTACTGAGCTTCATGTCTTTATTTTATCAAGGTTTGATGGTTCATTAAAAATAGATTATATTGCTAAACAGTCTTTATGGGTCTCTGATTCAATTTTCCTGATTTTAAAGGGACATGCCTCTTAGATACTTGGGATTTTCCATCCTTATCAGGGTAAAACCCAGGCTGCGACAAGTGATCTGTTTTCTGTGTTGCCAGGTGTGCTGTGGCTATGTGTCGTCGCAGAGAGCCTGTACCTCGGGCTGCTCTTCATAGGCGGAGTGCTGCTGATTCTGGAGCAGTGTCCCTGCTTCAGTGTCATGAACAAGTTAAAACTCAGTGCCTTCGCCGCCATGTGCACTGCTCTCTCAGGTAAAAGCAAAACAATCTATAAAGAACAAAGTTTCTTCCAAAAGGAAGCTTTGGCATCAAACACAGAGCAGCTCATTAATGTGTTTTGTTTGTTTCTATCACATGATTCATGAGTGAATTGGATATTTTAGAGGCCAGTTTATTTTTTTTAGATATTTTTTTCTACCTTGTATATCATCTAAGGAGCAGTGCAGCAGCTCAGTGTAGGTGAATGTGATGAGACTGACAGTCAAGCATCAGAAAAGCTAACTGATCTGTGGCCATTCGCTGCCTAGGAGGATTTACTGGTTTGTAGAGTAATCGGATTGGAACCGGGGCAGCGGGTTTGGACTGTGCCAAGATCCGCCCAAAGGACCTATCCCCCCCACTAACCCCCATCCCCTGCCCCCACTCCCACACACAGTGCCTTACTCCTGACTCCCATGCTATCCCATCCCCCCTGTTGTTCTGTTAATCCCAGAAAAAACAGCTGCAGAGACTCTGAGTGAGAGTCAGAATGATGTAGAGTTCCCCTCACCACTCGTTGTTTTAATATACACGCTTCCTCCTAAGTCTGGAAACCTGGGACAGAATTCTGGTACTTTCCAGCTGAGGATGTTTCATTGAAAAACTGTTATTATTTTGGAAATGTATGTGTGTTTCAGACTAGATTAGTTCATCTGCCCACCTGCCTTTAAACTCACACAGCTGTTGGTCCCTCCATATTTCCTGTTGATCCGTCATATGTCCTCCTTACCTCATTCCTTCCCACCTTTGTTCCCTCCTTACTTTGTTTTTTTTTTCTTCCCTTGTTTTTTTCTTCCTTCATTCCTACCTTCCCTTGTTTCTATTTGTTTCTTCATTCCCTTCTTCCCTTCAAACCCATACTTGTTGAAAGTCTGGAAATTTGAATTGAGAAAGAAGGGATTTTTTATATACTACAGTGTGCACAGAATTATTAGGCAAGTTTTATTTGAGAGGATTCTTTTTTATTATAGGACAACAACTTTGTTCTCAATCAACCCAAAACCCTGATTAATATCAAAGCTTAATATTTTTTGGAAGTTTGGGTGTTTTTTTTTTTAGTTTTCTATCTTATGGGGACATCTGTTTGTGCAGGTAACTATTACTGTGCAGAATTATTAGGCAACTTAATAAAACAAATATATACCAGGTAAACCAATATAACAACACAAAATTTAGAAATAAACATTTCTGACATTCAAAAAACAAATCAGTGACCTGAGTCAGAGTGGAGCTCTCTGCTCTTTTCCAGCCAGGGGTCCATGCATCCATCTTGCCCATCAACTGTCACTCTCATTTCATCACTCCATAAAACCTTAGAAAATCAATCTTAAGATATTTCTTAGCCCAGTCTTGACATTTTATCCTATGTTTCTTGTTCAAAGGTGGTTGTGTTTCTGCCTTCCATACCTTGGCCATGTCCCTGAGAATCGCACACCTTGTGCTTTCTGATCCTCCACCAACGTTGCAGCTCTGAAATATGGCAAAACTGGTGCAAATGGCATCTTGGATGCTTTACGCTTGATTTCCCTCAATTCATGGACCGTTACTTTGTAGTTTGTTTGTTTTTTTTCAACATGCTTCTTGCAACCCTGTTGGCTATTTGTCATAAGATGCTTGATTGTTTGCTCATTAAGCTTCAAAACTTCGAAAATTTCAAGACTGCTGCATCCCTCACAATTTGACTTTTCACAGTCAATACTCTCTTCTGACCCATTTTACCAAAGGAAATTAAGTTGCCTAATAATTAACAAAGAGTAGCTAAAGTTGAGGATGAGCAAACAATTATGGGTTTGTTTACAAAACAGGCAGTTTCTTCTACGACATTTCTGAAAATCAGACACTTCCACTCATACTTAAGTGATTTAATCTGATTGAACGCTTGGCACATGCATGCGCATGTCATAAGTGGATCATATTTTTTTGTGTCCATGTGCACATAGATTTTGAATTTCTGATCGACTAAGGTTTAGATCAGATCAGGGAATTTTGCACATGTAAACATAGCTATTGACTCAGGTAGAATAAATACAAATGCGAAGCACACTCCAAATTTTTATTTATCAAACTATTTGGGAACCATCTTTTTTTCCCCTTACATGTCGCAATAGATGTTCTATTTTGTGCTGTTGAGATAAAAATAAGAAAATACATTGAAGTTTATGGATGTAACATCACAAAATGTGAAAACTTGGAGGGAAAAATGTGCAAAGTTCTGTATGAGTGTCATCTGAATTTTACAAGTGCTGTATAACCTCTTCAACATAATGTCTAGAAGGAACTGCTCCTTCCTGGTATGTGACAAGTCATTGAGTATGGCCCCATGTGCTCTTTTTTTCAGGCCTTTGTGGGATGTTGGCCCACATGATGTTCACCACCATATTCCATCTTGCTGTCTCTATTGGCCCTGAAGATTGGAGGCCCAAGACTTGGGACTACAGCTGGTCTTATGCGTAAGCAAGTCCTAAATCTTCCAAAGAAAAAAGATTTTCGTTACTTAATGGAAACAGAATATGTTATTTTATAGAGAAAGAAATATTAACACCAGTGTCTGTTAGTTCTGCTATTTCCATTAAAATAAAACAAAGCTGTACTTTACTTAGTGAGTAGCTGAACCTGATAAGGACAACATTTTTTATTCCAAAACATTATATGCGTGAAACATATTTTATTTTAACTCTAAATAATTGTCATGTTGTTAATGTGTAACCTTTGCTCTTGCTGCTTCCAGCTTAGCCTGGTGCTCGTTTGGCACCTGCATGGGCTCTGCAGTGACAACCCTGAACAGATACACGAAGACCATCATAGAGTTTAAATACAAGAGGCACAGCATTGAGAAGAACCTGATGATCAAGCAGAAGATGATGGAGCTGGGTCTGCCTGAGCAGATGTGGGACATGTATTTGACAACTGTTCCTGGTGATGTGGAGATACCGCCAGAACCACTAGTAAATGGCCACAAGCCTTCAACAGGAACGCCGTATGTGTTCGAAGAAATGGATCAACCACCAGAACAACAAGTGGAGGCATACTGTTAAAAAATATTGCAGGATAAAGAAAGAGAATATTGACTCTTTTTGTTCTTTACTTCACAACTGATGTGTATCTGCAAGATTAGGACCAGGTTTGCCTCCTATGTAACATGCCTATGCAGCTATGTAACATCCTATGCAGCTACCAGGACAGCATCCTTCTGCTTGAACATGAGCGGAATTCACCGTCTTTTGTCCGAGATGCATTAAAACTGTTTTTGCAGCAGATGCACTGGGATGAACAGTTGTCCTAAGAGTTATGAAGTAAACAGCCTCTGGTTTGTCATGGCTGGATTGCTGACTGGACCAGGCACAAATAAACAAAACTGTCTTTGAATTTACAGCATTTATTGAATTTCCAATTTTGGAGCGAAAATGGCTGAAAAAAGGCACAGGGGTGCATACACTGACCTCAGACTATTTTGTTTTCACTCAGAAGCAATTCTTTTTGGAGACCAGAGATAATTGTGTTGTTGGAAAAAAAGGAAAATAAAGAGAAAAAAATAAAACTTTAATGAAAATTTAAATCAAAGATTTTAAGAAAGCATGGACATTTTAATTGCAATCCTTAAGAGTCTTGCATCATTTCCTTAAATGTTCCTGTCATGAATGATTGTTGATTTTTTTTTTGTATATTCACTTGTTTTAGGACTTAAGTAATGATTCAAAAAGAGGCCAAGCAACAGATGTACCCCCAGACAGAGAGCATCACTATTAAAACCAAACTCAGGGTTTCTTATAAAAACGAATATTGCTTTGAATCTTATGTGGTCTGGCTGCAGGATCCTTTCACACATTTGTGTCCCTTTATGTCCTGACATAAAGAGACACAAGGACTCAACTTCATCTTCTACTAATGGCTTTCAATAAATAAAATGATCTTCTACTGAATGCTTGTGTTGGAAAGAAAACTGATGATACAAACAGTAAAGAGGATAAGCAACTCTGGTCATAAGTTTGAACTCACTAGGACAACCTTTTATTATGGAACATTTGAAAAACTTCAGGAGTATAAGCAGCATATAAGGCAAAAAGTTTAGAACATCTCTTCACCTTCAGATGCGGGTGGGTGGGTTTCTAACTCTTGTCTCGGGCTATAGGCTAAGCAGTGGTAGGAACTACCAGGCATTCTTAGTTCCCAGGCAGAGATGCTGGATATCATTACCATCATTCTCCTAAGGGGCTTTAACAAATATGTGGGAAACAACAGTGACACCTGGATAGCGTAATCAGAAAGAGAAACAGACCCTTAGTTGAACAGGAGACCCGAGACCAAAGGTCGATAATCAACGTTATGTTGTATTTTCTGACTTGTGGTTGCATGGCTTGTGTTGAAAGGAGAGTTGAGTTATCTACAGATCAGCATCGGGTATCGATTTGGATATATTTGAAGAGGAAGGAGGTGGACTGACTTAGCAGGCCCAAAGTATTAGTTAGGCTCTGCTGAGAAAGTCTGGTTAAGTCCATGGTTAGGAACATATTTTATTCCCACCTCTGGAAGAACTTCTCCCATATTACAGTGAAATCTGGGGACACAGAGTCTGAGTGGACCATGTTCTTTCCCTCTGTTGTCAAAGTGGCAGCCCATAGCTGTGGCTATTGTCTCTGGTGCCTGTTTAACAGCAACCCATTAACATTGTGGTGGACACTGGCAATAAATGATGCCATCAAGCTGAAAAGAGAATCCTATCAAGGGTGGCTTGTTGGGCTCCTTAACCCGCAAGAAGGTACTGAGAGGCCAAGCATGCCGCTGCCTGGGAGGTTACAGAAGCAAAACTCTGGCCTGGAAGGAGTTTGGAGAGACAATTGAAAAAGGCTATTAGTCAACCTCAAATGAATTATGGTAACCTGTTCTATGCCTCTGGAGGGGAGAAAGTGCTTTCTTAATGTTGTTTTCAATGGGAGTGGAGAGCTGCTGACCTTGACTGAGGACATTTTTGGACGGTGCACGGAACACTGAGGATCTCCTCAATCTAGGTGTCATTGCTTCCCTGGTGGAGGCAGAGGCTAGGTGGTTGGAGCCAGACTTATTTATTACCCAGGCTGAAGTCACCAATGTGATGACTATAAACAAAACTCCATGGAGCCAAGGCCTCAGGGTTGAATTCCTTAATACCTTAGGTCTCTCGAGGCTGTTGTGATTGACACGCCTCTTTAACATAGTGTGGCAGTTGGGGACAGTGTCCCTGGATTGGCAGACTGAGGTGGTGGTCCCTGTCCACCGGAAGGGAGACTGAAGAGTGTGTTTAAACTACAGGGGGTTACACTTCTCTGCCTCACCAGGAAGGCCTATGTCAGGGTGCTGGAGATGAGAGTCTGAGAGGCTAACTGTTGAATCATTAATCTCAGCTTCAGTAGGACCAGGGTGTTTTTTGTCTTGGTTATGGAACACTGCTCTACACCCTCTGCACAATGCTCGAAGGTTCATGGGAGTTTACCTAATTGATCCACGTGTTCTGTGGGCTAAATAACAATGCAGTCATTATGTAAGCAGAGCAAGAGTCTGTCCGCATTGCTTGCATTAAGTTACCTGTTCCTGGTGCAAGTTGTACTCAGGCAGGAGTACCTCTGTTACTGTTCCCATTCATAACCTTTAAGGATTATTGGCTTTCTCTCAGTTTGCAGCAGAGAAGTGGGCGGGAAGAAGATCAGGTCCACCACGTCCGAGTCCATTGTTCTTAACCGGAAAAAGGTGGCTTGCTATCCTACCTCATGTGAAGGAGTTCAAGTGTCTTAGGTTCCTGTTTAAGAGTGAGGGGGAGAAGAGAAGAGGAGAACAAAAGACAGATTGGTGAAGGTGCCGCTGCAATGCGGACACAACATCAGTCTGTCATGGTGAAGAGAGAGCTGAGCCAAAAAAGAAAAGCTCTTATGACTTAAAAAACAAGATCCTGGATAGAAGTGGCTGAAATGAGCATCCCCCGTAGGTTGACTGGGTACTTCCTTAGAAATAGGGTAAAAAGGTCGGACATCCAGGAGACGATTGGAGTAGAGCTGCTCTCCTCCGTATTGAGTCGGCCAAGGTGGTTCAGACCTCTTTTTTGGATGGTCCCCGTACGCGTCTCCCAGGAGGCGGTCCAGGTATATCTGATCAGGAGGACGCCCACCGGGGTGGAGGGACTATGTCTCCCAGCTGCCCCTGAAATGTCTCGGGAGAGGAAAGTCTGGGAATCGCTGCTGACATTGCTGTCCATGTGCCGCAATAGCGGAAGCTAAGGAGTATGATTTGTAAACAGAAGAAAAACAAAAATATGGCACAGTTATCGAAAATGGCAAAATAATATTAAATGCTAAAGAGAATTTCCACACACTTGTATCTAATACAACCTTCCACCTTTAAATGGGAAATGTTGTACAAATACAAATATGACCTCTGTTTGACCTTTATTGGTTTCCAGCACCTTGACCAAGATGTATCCAGGTTTAGCGGGAGTCTTACTGCAAACTCAGAATAATAAAATGTGCAACTAAGTAGGGTACTTTTAAAGTGTACGTACAAATAACTGCATATTAAACAGTAGGAGCCAGTTTATAAGAATTATAGAAAAACACTGTGATTAAAAGAACAACTTATCGAGTTTGTTGAACAACAAATGAAAGTGTAAAAGTGGGAATAGAGCTCAAATAATGGTCAAAAAGTTAACTTGCACTTATGGAATAAATTCACAATGATTCACAATTTATTAACAAAAATATTTAAACTCTGAGGTGAGCCAGGAGAGGAACATAGCGACTCTTTACTTTACTTTAGATTTACTTTCAGCCTTTATGGACTCTCTTTTAAAATAAATAAATGAATACATTTCATGAAAGTCAGAAGTATACCTACTAGCTCGAACATATAGACACACACATATAGATATACGTTGACTTTCTTTGACTTTTCTATTCGTCCGAGTACTGGTCTGTCCAACCAGTCTCCAAACAGTCTTGTCAAACACAGCAGATTGATGCAGACACACTACTAGCTTAATCGAGTCATGATTACCAAGGAGAGTGAAATAAACTCCACATGAGAAACAAAAGGCCAAATTACCTCCTTGGCATGTCAGTAAATTTAGCAGAGGTCTGGCCAATAGCAACTCATTTGTTTCACATGTGTTGAAAAAGATGTTGACTTTCCAGGTCCAGCCTTGCCTACCCCTGGTTTACATGATGACACCAGTCTTGCTTCCAATAAACAAAACCACAAATCAGAAATGCAGCTCTTTATGTAACTCTGTGTGACACGATGAAAATAATAAAGCGTGACTGTTAGACTCATTCAAAGTAAGCTCTTCAACAAGCTCACAAAACAGCCGAGAAAATCCAATTCAAGTCTGTTTAGAGGATCCGGTCTGTGATCGTTTAGTTTCTCAATTCATCCCTTTCTGATGGACCAGCTGCTGCAGTGGCACATTTAATCCCACTCGATGGCAACAATTTAAGCCACAGTATGATCTTATTGTTTTATTCTAGCCTCAGGATGAGTACAAAATCATGACACACTGAAGTTGTGTATCAACTCGTATACAACACAGCTCCTTCTTTATGATGTTTGGAAAGCTTGAACAAAGTAAAATGTAAAAGTACAAAAAAATATAAGATGCTAAATTTATAGTCTTATTGTTTGATGGAAATTGATGAAACATTAAACCATCATAATTTGTAAGAACCGTAAAAAAACATAATTGATTATTCATGTCTTCCTTCTTTTCAGTGGTTTTGCACTGATAGTTTTACTGAGTACCATTTCAACCATCCTCTTGTGTCTGTCTCTCCTTCCTGTTCATTCAAGCTTTCACTAGCTTCAGGACACATACCATTTGTCAAAATGTGAATATATATATATATATGTATATATATATATATATATATCTTTATTAGACAGGAAAAGTCAAATATAGTGTCAAAACAAAGAAAGTCAGTAAGGTGCTGGACATAAAGTTTATAGCTAAAGCTAATTTTCAACTCCTGTCCCTGGTTGGGCTTTTATATAAAGTAGAATTACAAACACTACTTCAAATTAAAAATAAAGCATGATCAAAATGTAGAGCATACATATGATATACAACTCTTATCTACTTAAAATGATTAAAAATGAGTACAATTCGTGTTTTTTTAACCAATTTTGAGCCTGGAAAACATTTTAAAACCAGTTTATACTTATATTAAAATTTCAAATTAAAAGATTGAAAAGCATGACATGCGTAATGGGAGTTTTAAAAATGCACAACAGTGTTGCTGGTGTTAACCCCTGAGAAGAATTGATCACAACTGAAATGTTCAATAAAAATGTCTGTTAGAAGTAAATTGCTGGCCAAAAATGTCCAAATACCATTTACAGAGCCTCTTGCAGTTTATTGCCCCAAATACACACAATGCAACTACAGTGGCATTGTTTTTTCAAACCCTTTACTAGAAATTCAGTTAGTGAAATCTTTCAGTGTAAATGTTTGCTTTAAATTAGTCTTTTATAGTCTGTGGCAATATCTGCTAGTGAAAGTAATACAACACTGATAAAAGATTTTCAAATTAAAAATATATTTTAATATTTTTCTTAAATTTTAATGTATAAATATTTTTTCTGATGATTTCACTCAGGAAAGGAGATACCGTGAAATATATTGCGTTTTATTTAGTGGTAATTTGTTTACGTTAACCTCTTTCGGAACAAGTCCTACTCCCACCTACATGCGCTAAATCTCACTTTGATTGGTCTATAGACTTAGCAATAACTTCCGATGACAAATCAGCGTTAAGAACTGCAGCCTTTTGATGACGTTGACGTCTGCAACCCGGAAGAAAGGTCGCATGTGTTGACCAAACTCTAATATTCCAAGTAGGAGCCTTAAAGCCATCTTTGGGTAATAAACAGATCAGAACAGTTCAGATATGTTTAAAGACTTCTTATCGAGATCCTGTGGACGTTAAACACTACCCGTATCTGGCGTTATAATTACTAGCTGCCGTATTTAGCATGAATAGCGTCCATGTGAGGTTATGTATGCAGCTGGTTGTGAAAGGCAAAGCCCTGTCTACTGTTGTAACGGCCCCACGCTTAGATTCTGCTTTCCGCAGGACTGTTTTCCACTTTCACCGGTCAATGGCGACCACTGAAGATCAGTTCCCATCGAAGAGGCCACAGAAGAAGCAGAA
Organism: Jordanella pulchra; assembly: GCA_034780135.1. Lineage (NCBI taxonomy): Eukaryota > Metazoa > Chordata > Actinopteri > Cyprinodontiformes > Cyprinodontidae > Jordanella > Jordanella pulchra. The sequence continues at coordinate 26,632 of JAUZNJ010035598.1, forward strand.
AGAGCCGCTGCGCCGACTGAAGACCAAGGAGAGCCGCAACAAGCGAGGAGACATTCATGGTCCGTCCACCGTGTACGTCCAGGTGGTCGGTGCGGGTAGCAGGGACAGCGCCGCGTCGCTTTATGTCTTCTCCGAGTTCAACAGGTTGGCACTTTACATAGTCCATATTGCATTAAATTTCTGTTTTTTTAATGAAATTTCCAACAATTCGTTGTTTTTGCTTTAATAACTAGTTTATTTAATTTATGACAGAAGGGTTCAGTTTTCCCACAACCTGTAAACGTTACGTGTATTTTGCAGTTTCTTTTGGATTTCAGATCAATTGTTTGCCTTTAATCCCTCAAATACATTGCTTCAAATATATAAAAATTACCAATAAAAGCTAAATGATATGAGGGCGTAACAGTAACGTGATGGTAATGTCGATATTTGTCAAAGTGTCACGGGTACACGGGGCATTTTTTCTATAAATATATAAAGGCTGCAGTTATAGATTTTTTTTTTAACCAGTAACGGGTTAATCTAAAAATAAGCATATAGTAAATTCATACTTCTCAATAAACACATTTTTTAACTTAACCAGAAAGTAAAATAATCATTAAACATTTTTAACAAAGTTGTATATGACAACAAGTAAAAAATACCAAACATTGGAATTTATCTATTAAGGGTATCCAATTCTGGATATGCTCCATCCAGAAAGTGACATAATTTTAGCTTAAATATGTATAGTTTAACCAGGTGAAGCTAAAACTATGCCACTTGGACAATTCAAGATATATATTAAAGACTTAGCATTTTTATAGACAAAGGTCTTTTTAAAATAGAAATTTGTTTTTATTTTCTGCAATCAGAGTGGATTATTCTATAGCAAATTTTACCATTTAGAGCCAGTTAATTGTTCAACTCCATTACAAAATTATTTGACCAACATTTTAGGCCTGTCACAATAACAAATCCTGCTGGATTACTATCCCAGAAATGATTGGGATTAACTATAGTATTGATATTGGGTTTAAATCCAAGTGCTCTCACACTGCAGCTGCCAAGTCCAGCTTTGAAAGCATTTCCATCTCTGTTTCTCCAAAGCTAAACCAGCATTTCTCTGCTGCTCCTGAGGCATGAAATTCTTTTATGCTACAGTTGCTACAGTAAGGAAATGATGGGAGGGGGTGATTAGGGACCAACACACCAGAGTGAAACCTTTCGTCATCCAAAATCTTTATTAGAAAGACAGTTAAACAAACCTGCAGACTGAAATTATTGAGGATATTTAAATTGACCAATCAATGCAATTTTTATCATGAAATTGATGGATTTATTGTTTATCTGACCTGCCTACCTTATTTTACTAATTGATTAATCCGATTTATTGTTTCACCCCACGATATATTGCATCATAAAAAGGGTCCCTTCCCAACATTCAGACTGTATGGGAATATTGAATATTTTTTCAAATGTCAAGTATAAATTAAATTCCGACTCTTTAAGATTTAGAATTGATTCTTTGTATCAGTTGTATTAAAGAATTAAAGAATCGCATCAACAGCAGGTCAATTAGCAACTTCACATCCACAAAACTACCACTTACATTTTCACAGTATGACACATTTGCATTATAGACCATAAATTTAAAAAATATCAAATATATTGTAAACTTTGAGATGTGAAATAATACAACAAGCTATAGAATTAACTTAATTACTGTATATTCTGTCCTTGAATCTGATGCAATGATGTATAAAATCCAGCAGATGTCAGTATTGAGCCACACTGACGATATCAATAAAGTTTGAGGAGCGGGCCTCATCCATCCTTTACTACATGCTATTATTATATTAACATTCAACAACAAATCAGTAAAGTAATGTTAGTCAATAGTGGCTGGAATGACAGTGAAAAATGTTTTTATTTTTCTGGTGTTTAATACTTGATCGTCATGAGTTAATACGAGAGCCTTTTCAAAATTGAAAGGTTGATTTTTTTTTTTTTTTTTTTTATATATATATTTTTTTTATTATTTATTAACTTTTCAGTGCAGCCCAAATGAACTGAAGTATATAGAAACACACACGAGTTTTATTGGATCAATTTTGCCCCATGTATAATTTTTGTCCTATTTGAATTTAAAGGGAAATAAAGACTTCCACATGTTTTAATCTCTGTGTTGCAGGTACCTCTTCAACTGTGGAGAAGGAACCCAGAGACTCATGCAGGAACATAAGTAAGCATCCTTTAACCTTGTCCTTATCTCCGCTTGGCCCCAGGATCAGGTAAACGATGCTAACATGAAGGTGTTTCACTTTGGCAGGCTGAAGGCTGCTCGGCTGGACAACATCTTCTTGACCCGACTGAGCTGGGAGAATGTGGGAGGTTTATCAGGTCAGAGGTCGATTCTGATCTTATCCTTCGATTTTATTTGCCAAAGTGCCTTTAGTCATTGTCAAAGGAGTAGCCCCTACTGGCTGTTTATTAGAAAGTAAATTTTCATTTTAAAACAACCTGGTTCATATTTGCAAAAAATTGGAAAATCAGTTCAGAAATGCTGTATTTTGAGAGCTTCACAGAATTGTGTGTTATAGGTTTACACAATTGTATTTTTACAATTGCAATGCGTGTTTTAATCACATACAATGTAGATCATGGGTATTCGCTTTCAGTCCTCAAGGTCCAAAGTCTTGCAGGTATTATATGTGCCTTTACTTCTGGACATCTGAATAAGTTGGCTGAATTACTTTCTCCAGAGCCCTACAAATAATTATTTGACTCAGATGTGTTTAAGCAGAAACACACCTGAAAGTTGCAGGACACTGGATTTGGAGGACAGGAATTGAGTTGCCCTGTTCTTCAATTATGGTAAATAAACAAAAGCTTTTAGGTTGGCTATCAAAAATACTAAAATACAGTAATAAAATGTATTAAGCCTACAAATATTGTTGGCGTTATGTTTTAATTGGAAAGCCTTTGCTTGCAAACAGAGTGAGCTACTGGAGAAAGATCATAGGACGGGCGAGGATGAGTTGGCAAATTTATTTCATTTTGATTTGGATAGCTTTAATAAATTAAATCTACTTTATTTGATCTTCCATAGTTTATTATAGGGCTGCATGATTATGGTAAAAAATAAAATCACTATTCTTCTCCCAAAGATTTCCTATTGCATTTTTTCTTTTTTTTCTTCCTCTTTATTAAGCAAAGCATTTTCTCTGGGGTTGTATTGTTTTTTTATACAACTTTAAAAGTCCCGAGTTTATAGCTACAACTTTCTCTTCCCTGAACTGTGGCAACAAATCCACAGTAAGGGTATCATTGTCACCTAAAAAGTTTGATTAAGAAAGGCAGTGTCTTATGGTGAATTCACACCAAATGCGAACCCTGCAAAAAATTTGCCAGCTTTTTGTGTTTTTGCTTGCCTGGCATTTTGCCAGAAATTTTCCTGTCCAGCAAAAGCTATTCATGCAACGAGCAAATTTGCATGGCAGGTGAATGGCTACACTGGTCATTCAGTCTGCTGTTTGTCGGTTTCACCTCAACATGGTGGTACAGGGATTTTCCCTGCCGGCGTCCCTGGATCCATTAGATCCAGTTCAGGGAGTCCAGAAGCAGCTGGATCCCGACTTTCCATGGAGCTCAGGCTGAAGCAGCAGAGAAATGAGAACAAGAATCCCAGAGGAGAGAGCATCAGAACAGGGATGAAGCAAAGGAACCTCAGTGATAGATTGGAGAAGCCCGTCAGAAAGAGACAGGGCAACAGAGCAGAGCGGCCGGCAGGTAACTTTAAAGGATTAAAGGAGGACAGAGGTACAGTGAGAGCGAACAAGAAGTGAAGTAAGGAAAGGCAGCAACAACTGGCTGGTGTTTGGGCTGGAGGGAAGGAAGGATGACAAAATGTTTTTCAAGGGATGAATTAAAATGGCTTTGTTTTAAAACGCTAACAGCATTCCCTACGTCATCCTTTTCTCAAAATTATTTTTCTACATTCCATTTTAATTAAAAAAGCTCATCTGTGCTGCCTCCTTCACTGTAGGTCACAGCTACATCCATTTAGTTTTTGTGACGCAAATATAAACAAAGTTTATGATTTTATTGGAACTCCTGTGAATTTCGCTTCACCAGCTTGGCAGGAGCGGTGGCGCTCTCCATCCGCTGAATTTGCCATTGGCCTCACTAAGATGGCGACTCTGCCTTGTAATGCTGCAGAGCTGACCTCTACATAGGGATAATGGGTAAATGTTTTGCTCCAGCTTCATAATTCACGTTCAGTTTGAACTCACCTTTACTCAAAAATATCATTTGACCAAAAGTTCTGGAAAGTTTTTATTTTGGTTTTTAAATTTTCATGATATGGGAAATGCAAATGATTGTTTAACCCTAATTTATTATTTGAAAACATGTAGACGAAACAAAAAAAAACTGAAAGAAGTTTGTGGAAAAGAAGTTGTTCCCCAGATTTAATATTCAAGGTTTGGGATAAAGTTGTGACATAAGTTTCCTGTCCAATGTTATTTCTGCATTTTTTGTTTTTTTTTTTGTTGTTGAGAGCTTCATGTGTAATATTTAATATCATATATAGTTAGCTTTGCATTTCTAACTCCTTTAAGAAGTTTTTTTTTGTTTTGACACTCGTGTTCATGAATCAGAAATCTCTGTCTCTGTTTTTAGCAATGGCTGTTTTTAATCTCCTATGTATTTCAGGGATGATATTGACTTTAAAAGACACTGGCGTTCCTGAGTGTGTGCTTTCTGGACCACCACAGCTGGTGAGAAACTAAACGACATGTTACAGACGGCTGCAGAAACCTTTTTTAAAATCTGTTTTTCATGTTATAGAAGAATTATCTACACGCCATCAAGTCCTTTTCTGGCCCTCTGGAGGACATCAAGCTGTGTAGGATGAGCTTTCTTCAGCGTATTGCTTCTTTGATAATTTTCCTGGTGGGATTATTCATCATTTGCTGTCTTTGCAGCCGTTCGACCGTACACTGCAGAGATGCACAAAGATGAAACCATGACTGTGTGTCAGGTGCCCATATTTGGTAATTTAAATGATTTTTTTATTCCTCTGGATTATACTTTGTCTTTTAAATTGCTTTTACTTTAAAAGATGTTTTTTTTGTTTGTTTTTTTGTAGCCAAGTCGAAGAGCGACCGACGGCAAACTTCCCCCAGTGCTGAAAGAAGCAGCTCCCCTCAGAGTTCTCCAAAGAGAGACAGCTTTCACCATAACGAGAGACGAGATGGTGAATATGGATTCTCTCAATCCAAACAGGATGAAAATTAAACGAGATGGCTTTAATAAATGGCCATTTCATTTTGGGTTTTTTTTATTAAAAATTGAGCATTTTTTAGTGTTTTTTGTTTTGAAATCCCAAAACAGGGATCAAAAAACGCAAATAAAAAAATGCTTTTCGATGTTCTTTCCTGATTACACTCTCCAGTCATGATACCGACACAGAGAAACTTTAAACCAATCATTTTAGTTACAACTTTTGAATTTTTATTTTTTGCAAATGCGTTGATTTCATTGTTAATATGCAAATACATTATAGTACAATAATTGGATTATAGTGATTGGATGCCTCAAGGCTCATGTTACTTCCTAGCTGAGAGCGGTACTGTTTACAGATCACCTGCAAAGCTCAGCTGTTATGTGGGGGTCCTTGTCATTTACACCCTTTGCTTGTAGAACTGGTTCCTTTTCAATAAATACATTTTTCTTGACATGGACCTACAGTTGATGCAAGGCCTGTTTGAGGTCGCAACACAATGAGGCCATTACATGAAAAAAGGGTCTTTCTAGCATTACTCTGTTCGCTCCATCAAATAGACAATATGGTGAATAAATGTGCAGATTCTGCTCTGAATACGTCCTATTTGTGTTAAATATCTTCCAGGTGAGAGACGGGGTGCAGCTAGAGATACATCACTAGTGATCGCCTTTGTGTGCAAGGTTTGACTATAGATCTAGTGTTTCCATGTTTGATAGCGGCGCCTTTGTTTTTGACTTTCCTCTCATACTTTTAGCTTCATCCCAAGAAAGGAAACTTCTTGGTTGCTCAAGCCAAAGAGCTCGGACTGCCAGTGTGAGTGTCCATACTTCCTCTCATTTCTTAATGTCTAACCAAATCTGTAATAATGTCTTTATAATTGTCTTACTGCAGAGGAACAGCAGCCATTGGTCCTCTCATCAAGGCCTTGAAAGATGGAAAAACCATCATACATGATGGAAAAGAGGTGCTGTTGGATACCGTCAGCGGTCGGATACACCTCCACTCCACTTCAGCTGCCTGACTGTTTGCTTCTGTCTCACAGATCCGACCTGAGCAGGTTTGTACTCCCACTGACCCAGGACCGGTTTTTATCGTGGTAGAGTGTCCGTCTGAGGAGTTTGTCGAAGGCGTTTGTACCAACGAGCAGCTTAGGAGGTAAATATTCATTCGTCAGCAGACTTCTGGACCTTGGAGGGTTGCAGTGTTTGAGCTTGTTGTTCCTTTCAGATACCAGACCGGAGGGACAGAAGATTCTGCTGTCCTGGTGGTCCACATGACTCCAGAGTCCGTTCTGGAAATGGACCAGTACAAAGAATGGATGGAGAGGTTTTGCTTTTCATTATTTTAAAATCAGAGCTCGTTTTTTTCAGGTTGAGTATCTGAGACCACTGTGGGCTTTCACAGGTTTCCTTCCACAACAGAACACCTGATCCTCAATGAACAGGTCTGCACCGTGCACAACATCAGAAGTCACAAGATTCAGACGCAGCTCAACATGATTCATCCAGAGATCTTTCCAGAACTCAAAGCGTACAAAGCAAAGGTAATGTTCCTGCTTTCATGAGGTCCACTGATCAATCGTACGTTTAAACACCAGATTAAAATCTACTTAATGCTTTTTTAAATGTTTTTTTTCCAGCAACCACAAGCAGCGCTGCACGTGCCCAATGTCCGCGCAGAATGTCTGCTCAAGTTCCAGCTCCGACCTATAATGGAATGGCAAAGGTTGGTTTCCTCAACTTCATTTGGCAGAAACATAGTCACTCTGACTTTGTTTTTCTTGCCTTTTGTGTTTGTAACCATGAATTTGTTTTTACTATTTCACAGCATTGATGAAAAAATGAAAAACAAATCATCTTTTTTAAATTATTTTGCAGAATGTGAAGTCAATCCTAGTTTTTCTTTTATGTTTTCAGAGATGCAGTGTCCTCCTGCATCACCGAGGAGTTTGTGAGAGAAGCTTCTGAGGTTCCAAACTTTCTGAAAGAAGTTGAAAACTGCAGGAAGAGTTGTTCTGCAGCAGAGCTTACTGGTCAGTTCTGGGAAAGTTTGTCATGTTTTTTTGTTCTTAGAATCATTTTTTAAGTCAAAAGGTTTGTTTTTTTGCTGCAGTTCCGGGTGAAAAATACCCAGAGGTGGTCTTTCTGGGAACGGGATCAGCTCTCCCAATGAAAATTAGAAACGTCAGTGGCACTTTGGTAAACATCAGGTAAATGCGGGATCCTCTTCTCTTTTGTAAAATCTCCGCTTATTATCTCGATCTACTATTTGTTGTTCATAATTGATCATATTTATTTGTCTCCTCATGAAGTCAGAGTCAGTCGCTGCTGTTGGACTGTGGAGAGGGAACCTTCGGTCAGCTCTGCAGGCACTACGGAGACGATGTGGATGACGCTTTATCAAAGATCTCCACTGTCTTCATCTCACACCTGCATGCAGACCATCACACAGTAAGAGACTGAAACAATTCGACGTTAAAGATGGCGCACCTGTGGTTTAATCCTGACATTAATGCTCTTCTTAGGGGCTGATAAAGCTGCTGTACCAGAGACGGCGAGCGCTGGTATGTAAGCTCTTACTGTCCTTCTGGTGCGTTTCAAAAAGGATAACAAGACATACAGTTTTTCTCTTCCATGCAGGGTAACCGTAGTCTCATTGTGGTTTATGTGATCACGCCTCCAGGTCACCGTAGGAAAGCCCTTCAGCCCCATCTACTTAGTGGCTCCAGCTCAGATCATGACCTGGCTCGGACAATATCACGACTACTGCGAGGAGATCCTGGATCATTTCAAGTATGTTGGAAGACAGAATCTCATTAAGGCTGCAGGAACAAAGGTGTGATGTTTCCTGCATCCTTGTGCTTTTTTGATCCTCAGAATTCAGACCTCATGTTAACACTTTTATTATGTGATGTTGTTACTCCCAACACTGGTGAACCCTGACTTCTGTAGAAATAGTTGCCATGGTTTGAAAGTTAGCATATGGCAGGCTACCTTGATTAAGCTGTAAATCCTGGCATGTTGGCAAATAACAGCCGTTTCCTTTTTTCTTCAGTCATATCCCCAACAGATTTCTCTGTGATGATGCAGAGGTGTCCAAATTAAAAACCCAGTCGTTCATCCAGGCGATGCTTAAAAAGAACAACCTTGAGAAGGTCTGCAGCCGTTTCAGCCTCCTCATGCTTTCAGCTTTTTTTTTTAAAGAGTGTTTCAACTCACTAAAGAAGGCTTTTGTCGCTCAGTTCCAGACCTGTGTTGTGCGGCACTGCAAGAACGCCTTTGCCTGCAGCTTTGTGCACCAGTCAGGCTGGAAGCTGTCCTTCTCTGGAGACACCATGCCCTGCGACGCGTTTGTGAATATCGGTAAGCAACATTTGGAGATTAAAGTCCAAATGCCAGAGTATTGAGCACAACGATTTAATATTTCAATGTTTAATTAAAGCTGTAGCTTCCTAGCACAGGTTACTCTGGATCTGAATCTGTTATCAGATATTTCTCGATGATTTCTTTCACTCATTTAGCTTCTAGTTTCTTTTATTGCTTCCCATTAGATCATCCTGTATCCACTCTGGTAAAATAGCTTGATTGGATTCTATTCAAGAAGGGCGTCTAAGGCGGCAATTATATCTGCCACAGATTTGTTGCGTCCACAGACAGGCTGACAGTTCTTAGTTTTGGACATTTCCATATGGGTAAATGATGTGTTATAAGTATTTCTCTGATACAGAGTTTATGGGGATTTCTTCTCAGGAAAGAATTCAACATTATTGATCCATGAAGCCACACTGGAAGATGAGCTGGAGGAGGAAGCTTTGGAGAAAAGACACAGGTGAGTCGTCCTGACTCACAGCTGATGGGAGTTTAGATGCTTCTGGCAATACTTTCATAATACTATTTTCTTTTCTCGTGTTTTTCGACAGCACAACATCACAGGCCATCGGCATCGGCATGAAGATGGACGCAGACTTCATCATGTTAAACCACTTCAGTCAGCGCTATGCCAAGATCCCCCTCTTCAGTGAAGACTTTAATGACAAAGTGGGAATATCCTTCGACCACATGAAAGTAAGGCTCAGAAATGCTCATATAAACATATACGAATACAATCCAAAATGGATTCTGTTTAATATGACTTGTCTTCCAGATCTGCTTCAGAGACTTGAAAATCCTCCCTAAACTTATTCCTGCACTTAAAACCCTCTTTGCTGAAGAGCTGGAGGAGATGGAGGAGAGAAGAGAAAGGAGGGAACTGAGAAATCCAAGAGGAGTTTCCAACGAGGCTGTCAGCGAGCAGATGATGTTCGGAAGGTCTGAGGTGGAAAGAGGAGCGAAGAGAGAGCAGGAGGCGGCAACTGTCAGCGTAGAAACAAAGAGGCTGAAGACCAGCTGATTCATCCAGGAGAGGACTCTGCATGAGCGCATACTGGATTGTTTTATTTATAAGAAGCTGAGATTTTTATTTGTTTTAAGAAAATATGTTTTCATGAGATGCGTGCAAAAATTTAAGTTCACAACCTGGTTTGGTTTTCATGAAGCAGAATAAAGCGACTTTACTCCAAACCGCTCCGTCCAGTTAATTCCTAGTCTGAGCTCCATGGAGTAAATTTTGTTCAATTATTGTTAAAAGAAAGAACAAGTTTTGTAAATGAAAATAAAAAAAAAAATAGATGAAGGGAATGAAAGAAAAACACTTAACAGGGCAATAGTTCATTTTTAACATTAATTCGTCATTTCAAATGCATCTTTTATTAATAAATGTGACATTTCGTTATTTATTGGTTCGCTTTACAGTTTATTGGTATAGAAAATATTTGAATCACGTATTAAAGGTGCTCCTAAAGTCAGGGTCGGGCCACAAGATAGTTTCCTTAATCACTGTGATTCGTGAGGTGTGTGTGTATATAAATATATATATATATATATTATATGTTTTATATATACCCTAGCAGGTTTAATTTATTTTT
>JAUZNJ010035599.1:0-12188 GCA_034780135.1 Jordanella pulchra
TGGTGGATATTGGGTCTCATGGTTGCTCTTATAGCCAAGCATCTCAAGGATCACTGATGCTGAGTTGTATATCAGTTTATTTATATAGTTCATATATATATATATTCCAACCGTTTCCTCACAAAGTCAGTAAAGTGGAAATGTAGAAAATAAAGTTAAATGTTGAGAATGATAGCAAAACATAGTGTCAGGAAGAAAGTCGAATTATTATTATTAATTTATTTCTACTTTATTCTCATCATTTTATATGTATTCTCAACCCTATATTTAAATTGTATTCTTAACATTTCAAGTTCTTTCTCGATATTGCGACTCAATGACTTAGTGAGAAAGAAGGGGGACCCCCTCAATTTTTTCTTAATATGGGCCCAGTGCTATTTTATAGTAAAAAGCAACCTGAAGCTTGCTCTTTAAATTTTTAAAATATAAAAAGGCATAGGGTACTTTAGTTATGTTACGATTACAAGTCTTCTGTAAATTGAGAGTGACTGGCAAAGCCTCCTATTCAATGCAAATCAATATGGTTATCCTATTTCCAATTGCATAGCTTTCCAATGTGTAGGGGGCACGTCGACTTGTGTTGACTTATTCTCTAACCATCAAGAACAGTTACAATTGGTTGTACAAAACTGCAATCCATAAAAAATAAAATATCAAACAATATATGTGTAACTAAAAACAAGATTTTAAGTTATATGTAAATGAATAGTATTTTTGAATCATACATGCATTGCTAGTGTTTGCTTTTTATCACACAATTTCTACAATTTTCCAAATAGCCTGAGGGCAATCACAATCTCAGATAAATGTTGCCTTGGGGTGAGTTGTTAGTGTCTAATTTGGCAAGAAAATCTGAGTGATACATTGTAAAATACATCAAATTAAATGTTTTCTAAAACAAAAAAGTACTGTGGTTTGAACAAGAGAGAAGCCTTCTTCTCATGAAAAAATCATCTTCACCTTAAGGAGCATTATTTTAAAATATCTAGATGCAGGGTAATGTGGATTTTTATATATGCGGTTTGCTTATTTATTTACTGGTAACTTGAAGGTTTCTTCACAAGGCTTTATTTACAAGGGGGCCACCTGAGGATTGTTTAATTGATTACTTAAAATATGAAAGTTCTAGCCAGGTCCCCAGACTGTAAGTTAAAAAGTTGTTCTGTTTTCATTTACTTTCTCCTCTTACAGCCAGCTATTTTAATAGTTGGTATTTTTAAAATAAACCGCTTTCAGTGAAAGAAACACAAAAATAACCTAGTATACATAAAGAAATTTGAATCGGACATAAAAACAGATTCTTGGTGACTGATAAAATGAAAATGAACAGAAGTGCGCACATGACTAAAATGCATAATTCAAATTGTAATTGAATAAGCAGACAGGCAAAGATTGACAGACAAATCTAGAAGGCTCACAATCTAAATATATCAGCCAATGGGATACAAAGTTGAAGTATGACTCAAAGGTGTCAAGGAAATATAATGATAGAATGCAATGAGAATATAAGAGGAAACCAACAAAAGGAGAGGAAGGAAATAGAGAAGCAACAAACACATGAGCAAGGTGTCTGCCCTCCCTTGTCGGGTGACGAGACTAGTGTAAATGAGATCGACTCATTTCCCACACATACACAAGCACCCACTCCCATCTGTCTTTGACAAACATGCTCTCATACACACACAAATACATTTGCACACACGGGTACGCGCATCGGCCAGCAACCAGAGATGAAAGGAATCAATACATTACAGCAGACATCTGAAGAGTCCAGTCCACTCCCTGGAGGATCATCTGTAATTGGTCCAGACAAATAACCAAAGGACAACAATAACAAAGCCTCCGTGCGCAACAAATGCTGCAATTAATAAATCAGAACAGGAATAGAAAATTAAATCTATGAACAAATATCGACAGGGCTTTGAACACATTTCCATTATTCGCGGTCTATTGTTGTGGTCTGTTGATTTCGGAGAACACGTTTGAAAAAGCATTTACATATCTAAATGAGTGACTATTTCATTTACATGTAACCAGTCAGACTACATTTTGGACTTTGTTGTTGACTTTGAATTGCTGGTTTGTAGCTTGTTAGTTGATGAAAAACGTTTTGGATTCCTAAGAGAAACACGAATTGCCCAAAAACACGATAATTGCAGAATTCTTAAACCTAAGATTTGGCACACAAGAGCAATTGTCAAAATAATTTGCTCCCATATCCAAATAATTAAAATCAGTTGTTCACTTTACCTCCATAGCCACAGGTGTATAAAATTAAGCACCTATGCTTGCTGGCTGTTTCTACAAACATTTCTGGAAGAATAGGTTGCTCTCTTGAGCTCTGTGGAATATCTTATAGAAAGCCCAGGAAGCAACCCGTGCATCAATATAACCACCTGTTTGATAGGAAGCCACCTGTGCAACAAGGTTTTGGTTTTGAAATCTTCTTACTCCTAAATATTCCTCTGTCAACTGACAATTTTATTTTTGTAATGTGAAAGCAATTAGGAATGACAGAAACTCAGCCACAAAGTAATAATCCACATAAATTCACTGAGTGGTGGCAGCTTATGTTGGTTTGCCTTGTCTGCAGAGGCTGCCAACTCTCTGCAGAGTAAATTGCTACAAACCTAAAAACTTCATGTGGCCTCAACAATGTTTTAGGAATAGGATGTAAACAGCTTCATGGAATAAGTATGCTACACATGCTATACATACATGAAAAAGATTGGATACAGTAGTAGATGTTGCTATTTGACTCCACAAGACTGGAGGCCCCCTCTCTGGAGAGACAATTCGTGCTTCTACATCTGACAGTCTAATGGATGAGTTTGGGCTTTGTGGTTGCCAGCAGACAGGGAACAACAAGAGAGACACAGGGTGACAGCAGAGAGCACCACAAAGAAGATGTTGCTAAATTGTAAGCAAAGAAACTTTTTATGCTCACTGAAATCAACAGCAAAATGTTTCTGTGCCTTTAAAAAAAAGGCTTTATCCATGTCAGTTGCAAGCAGCTCTAATCCAATGATGCAAATCATATCCTTTCATTCTTCCAGAACTGTTACTTACAACTGGCTGCCTTAGTTTTCCAATACATTTACTGCTGGAGTTGAAGAATGAAGTCACTTGCATTGTATGTTTTTATTGCTTACACAGAAAAACTGTAGCAAGATTGAACTCGGCTGTTGTTTGGAATGGTAAAATTTATATACCTGTTATGTTGTTTAAAAATCTTTTAGTAATTGTGCCAGTTGTTGTCTAATAATTTTCCAAAAAATCTAATTATAATCATAAAATTTGTTTTACTCCTCTCAAATGATTAACATCAAACCTAATATTATACTTTTCAACATAAGTATATTGCAGTAGTCTTGTCTCTCTTATCCCAAAACCATATAGTGTAATTATTTCTAGTGTAATGCTAGTGTAATGTAAAGCTTTCTCATATTCATTCAATTTTATTGACAAATTAATCAAGTGCAGTTTATTTATATAGTGCCAATTTACGACACATTGTGTCGAGGGTCTGCTTCTCCTGGATGAGCATGTGTACGAAAACACACGTCACAAAAAAAAAAGTAAAATGACTGACCAACCCCAACGTCAAAGTTATTGGGACAAAGACATATCAATTAAAAATACAATATATGGAAATAAATGTATGATTTTTTTCTAATTTTGTTACATAAAGATAAAACTTTGGTAAATATAAAAGGGAAATAAATGTTATAAAGCTTTTGTGTCAAAGCAGTAAAGGAATTAACCCTCGTATGCACAGCAGAAGAGCCAAAAAACAAACAAACAAGCAAAAAAAAAAAGTGTAGTACCATCCATCTGTAATACTGTATATTAACTTACCAGGTCACATAAAATATGGAGCTTGAAAAAGGAGCTGTTTCACAGCTTTACGCCCTCAGCTGTGTAACAAATATATTTCTCGCTGTGAAACAATGTTGCCAGTGTAGATCACAGCTTGATAAGAAAGAGGTCTACTGAAGAGGAAGAAATGTTTACAGATTAGTTTACAGATGCTTGATTGTGATTTTCACAAAATGAACTTGTTTGACCCAGTGGCTAATGTCCTGACTTCTTGCTGAAGCCCATTACTTGGAAATGTAGGCATTTTTTCAGGCCGGAAAACCTGTGATGGCCACGTCTCTGTATGTGAGTCACACCACATTGAATTTGTGTAAAAGAGGTTGCCTAATGGATGTTGGAAATTCCTTGAGAGTATTTTCCTCATTAGTCTCCTTTCATATCTGCCATCGTGCACTTCTTTTAATAAATTACAAAAGAAAAAAGCTTTTTTGTCTCTAGAAAAATCTGTGTACTGCAATAAAAAATTAAAAGTGGGGAAAAAGCAAAAAAAGATATAGAGCTGCATGTAAGTAAGAAGAAGAAATGAGATGGGTTGCTTTGATTTGCTGACCTCCATGATTTCCTGGGACTGATCTCTCATGTTGCTGCCTGTTACTCATTAAAGCACAATCTATAAATAAACATCACATATAAATAATTTGACTTTTAAATCCACGCATATTTTACATCTTAATCAAACTCTAAAGAAGAGTATAAATGCATTTCTGGACCGAACTGTTATAATTGATATAAAATATCAATCCAGTCAATTAAATTAAAGCAGATTGGCATCTCAAATCTGGTTAGAGAAACGATATGTTCAGAAAGCCATTCCTAATGTCTTCTATTGTAACACTTTCCACTGGTGACTGATAATCCTTTTTCTAATCCACTATGACATACAGTATCTCTCTTTGGATCGAGACACAGTTCTAAAGGACTGTGACTCCTTGTTATGGCTCAACAGTAGAAGCATACATAACAGTGTAGTTTTGAATGATTAAGATAAAGTTGATTATCGAAGTTTGATTTGGAGTGAAATTGAATGTCTGAAAGGAGTCATAACACATTCTGGCTTCAATTCCACACCTCACCTCCTGGTCTTTAGTTTCCCCTGATTGCATCCAAATTCATCAAGTTGTAAGCCCCAGTTCCTTTTTATTGCTCATGTTACTTTACCTTTCATATAGACAACAGTAAGAACTCTTTCTCCAAGCTTTATTTCCCTCTCTCTTTCCTGCCAACACTATAAGGACAGTACTTATCATGGTGACCACTGGTGATAGCATACATATTGAGCAGCGGCACTTTCTCTACTGCAGTGAAGTTGGATATTTAAGCCCTGTGGAGTCAGCAGCATCTAGCTCACAGTTGATCCATTTGAGGGATTCAGATTTTGAAGTGAACCACAGAGAACAGGGAGCAACAGAGAATAGATGGTTTAAGTTAGAGATCGACTGCAGGTAGTGGGAGGGCCTGACCTGTTTCAGGACGGGTCACCTTATAAATCTGCAACATCCAGATGAACTGATTTGAAACAATTTTCAGATGGAGGGAAAGGTGGCTGGCTGGCGGGCGGGCGGGCGGGCAGGCGGACGGACGGACGGACGGACGGACGGACAGACAGACAGACGGATGGAAAGTTTACAAGACTTTAGAGGAACAGCATGGATTAATTAATAATGTTGATAATACAGATTGAATCTCATAACTCAAAACAGATTTTACAATTGAAAGCTGATAAAGTAACTATCAAAATTTGAATGAAAAATGTGAGGTCATTATTTGTGTTTATTACTAGTGGAAAGTACCCACTAGCCTAAAATAGTCAGACACTGTGTTTATATTATCACTATTATTATTACTGTTATTATTATTGTCATTATTACACTAAATTACATTTATTACATATGTGAATACAGAACTACAAATAGCAGAGATCATAAACATTCTCTACATTGAAAGCCAGTTGGAAAATAAAATGAATATGGTAGGGGAAAATGATCTGAAATGTGCTATTGTTGGTGACTGATTCACCTTTTCCAATGATATATACTGAGGCTAGCAGTATCATTCATTCTCCATCAACAACGTCTTAGTCAGGATTGTCTCCTTTCAAACCTAGAGGTACATCATTGAACTTCTGTGGTGCAGTGTGTAGCTTGTGCCACTCATATGAGAACTCCCAGGGATGCCAAAACAGAGGGCAACATATGGTGGCAAAAGAGCAGCAGCGTGAAGAAGCATGGACTGCAGAAAGAGAGGGAAACCAGAAATATTTACATCAGCATCCTTCAAAAGCATTTGAAAACTTACTCGGACTGAATGGTCATCATTGGTCACCTTGCATTTAGTTCTGCGACATCCTTGTCTCTCTTGACCTTGCAACCTGCATGACACTCTTCCAGGGAGGATCAGGGTTAGGTTTCATATTACTTATTAGTCCTTTCACTTCAGGTCTGCCAATGGTGTGAAAAATTAATGGGCATAACAGTTTCATTGACAGTTTCACACACATCTTATTTTGTTCTCATTATCTTTGGTTTTAGTGTATTGTGAATCCCAATTTTTTCTAGAACTGAGAAGGTAAGTGAGGCACTTTGCCTCTTAAATACTCATTCCATTCACATAATGTCTTATTTACCTGCTAAAATTAAGGGTAAATACGCATATTTTAAGAATTGTTTATGCATTTGAAATCAGTTATGAAGTGTGTTTCAATTAATAACAGCACAATATTTGATCCATGCCTGATTTCTGTTGCAAAGGACAATAAACTTGCACATAATTTTTGTTTAAACAAGATTGTTTCAAGAGGTTATAATTTTTATATTTATTTTTTATATGTTTAAGTATGTTTAAAGTATTATATGTAACCTTTTAAAGTTTTATCTTTTTGTGACATGATTGGCTTTTAATATTCTTTTCTGCCCTCTGAGCTTTCTTTTCTACTTGAATAGATATGCTGAAATACAACATTTGACCTTTTGCTTTAATTCATTCTGGACTTTAAGAAAACCAATGCAAATCCCAGAAAATAGCCCAGAAAAATGTAGTGACCCTGAAATATTACTTTGACACTGTCTACTCTGGAAGTCTTATGAACTTTCTCATTCCAGCTTTTAAATTGTTTGGTTCGTATAGTGTTGTTGATAGAATACAAGCAATGTATTTGGGTATGAGAGGTGAGCTGTAAAACCACTGATCCCTTTAACCTTTCCAATCTTTATTAAATGATTTTTTTTCAAAAGAGAATTCCACTTACTTATGCATTTAAAAATGAATAAGTCAAGGAGGATTAACCCAGACAGGGTTGTTTACTCATTGTCCCTCTGTACAACAACACAGAAAGCCACTTTATCATAAATTTGCCTATAATTACACTCTTTTTGATTCGCTCTCTGGTTTATTTCTCCCAAATCTTACTTCGCAGCCACTCAAACATTTCGTAGTAAAGTGGGTTTTTTTTGTTGTTATTTGTTTAGCTTTTTTTTTTCTTTTAGAAAACTTGCTTCAGCAATAAATTGATTACTGTAATTTTGTGAATTAAAATCAATAGCATATAGACATATTTTTGAACATTCCTTGTTCGTATGGCTCAGGCATGCCGTTTATATGAATTGTGACTTGTTCAGAACAGATTATTGTCTTCTTTAAAATGTGGCTATAAGTCCAAATTGCTCATTGTTATGTAACTGTGGTACAACTGTCTTTGCGTTAAAACTTATACTATTTGCAGGTTTGTCTGACTTAATTTGGAATCATTTCAAAGTTAAGAATCATTCGTTTCTTTCTTGATTAAAAAAATAAATGGCTAGATGAATAAATAGGCGACTTTCTCTCTCTGCACTCTCTACACTCTCCTGTTTAGCTATTTTCTTTGTGGTCTATTTTTTTTTCTTCATGATAGCTACATCTAGCCTTGTGCCCTGTATAGTTTGACAACATTCTGGGGTGGTTTCCAAGCCATATATGTTATTGATGATACAGTTCTCCCTCTCTTTCAGTCTTTAGTGTTATTTTTCTCCTAAAAGCTGAGCTTTACTGTAACCAACTGTATGTGCTCCCTCTTGTTTCCTTAGCCTGGAAAATAATTAAGAGCTTATTTGCTTATTTGTTTATTTTCTAGAAAGAGATCTGGTGACTGTTAAGAATTTGGAGTATAGTATATTTTTTCAGAAATTAGTTTGAGGTAATTTAAGCATTGTGTAATGGTGGATTATCCTGCTAGGAGCAGGATCTTCAGATGATAGTTAGACTGGGGCCATTTAGGGATGGGCATGGTCAGCAACAGTATTCATGTCAAGTGTGTTTAAATATGAGATACATCTTAAAAGAAAATGTGTTCCAAGGACATTTAAGATGGAAACTTTAACCAAGTTTACTTTTCCATCTCAACTTTATTCTGTAGCTCAGTAAATGAGACAGCAGATAACTTCCTCTAAAATGTCTGACAACACTGATTCCATATCTCCCATTAAGATAAGAGTTGTCTGTGGTAAGAAGAAATCTCAGTGGAAAAATGCCCCTCTAGTAAAAGCTAAAAAAAGGCATAGAAGAGTAGATAAGTCAACAGAGATGGCACACAACTTGACTCAAAATTCACTGGTCAGGACTTTATTTTCAAATTCAGTTACAATATTGTGCAGAACCAAAACAGTGCTCGGTCTAAATTTATGGTACAGATTTACACAAGTTACAGAGGACCCTCTAGCAGCACAGAAGTAATTACTATACACATGATAGACATGAACACATACAGCTAAATTTACTTAAGCGTCCAATAGCAACATTACCAGGTCTGCCTGTGTTTTGCATCCTTCTCTTTATTTTACTGCTTGCATTTCAGGGAACGCTTTGCTTTGCCCAGGTTCACTTCTGTGTGCGCCCTCTCCCAATCAAGATCCTGTTTCCTTGTTCTCTGATTGTTAGACGAACGTCTTCCCTGCTTTTTAATTAGTTCTGCCATTTGTAAGCTGATGATAGTGAACTGATGACATTATGTGCTGCTGTGCTAAAACAGTCTATGAACTGGGCTAATGGTATATCTGATTTATAGCAAGGGGTGTTTATGTTTATATGCACTTGTTGCATCTGCTTGAGGTGAGGGCATGTGTGTTTATGTCAGTGTAAAGTAAAGATGGGATGTGAGTGTCTGACTGCAGGGGGCCTGTAGGTAGATGTTTATTGGCCTCATGCCAACATTCATAATCCTAGCATCCTTTCACACAGCTTCCATGCACTGCACTTTACACTTAGGAAATATTTTTAACTATGCTGACAGTGTCATGAATGTTGGAGAATTACTTTTTTTAATTGCTCCTGGCTTTATTATCACTTGTTCTTTCCACCTGTGCATCTCTCCTCTTCTCATAAGTACTCAGGTTTACCACCTGCTCCCCTGGCTATATAACCTGACTTCAAACTAGTAACTGTTTCCAGATTATTTGAAAGCTTCACAGCAAGTAGATGTATAGCATTCTTTTCATGACTGATTGCCTGATTCTGACCTTGCTTTTGCCTCACAGATTCCATACTTTTGCCTTGCCCATTCCAAACAAATTTGAGGTTTTTACTCTCCGACTACCAATTCTCCTCCTGATTCAAACCTCTCAGCTCTGACCATGTTTTTCTCCCCCTGGGAAACAGTAGTGCCATTGCTTTGATTTTAAAAAACGTGTCATATGTAATAGTTGGCGTCTGGTTGAATACTGGGTCCTTGGTCTGTTTTTTTGTCAAAGACAGGGCGGAGAAAAACATGGCATACCAGTGACAGCTCCTACCGGCAAGGGTTCCCAATTTTAAACTTCTAATGACATCTTATAGTTTGGTCCATAAATATCACAGCCAACAGATTGGACAACTATTGGAAAGAAATACAAATTCCTTTTGGATGAGGTGAAGAGGCATTGAAAATGTTGGCAACGACTGTATTTTCTACTTCTACATGTTTTATGTAGAAAAGAAAATTAAGTATGGCCTAAAATAGAGCCTCGGTGTACCCTACACCTGTCATGATCCGGGGTCCTCTGTATTCTGTTGTGAGTTTTGTTTCCTGTGCGCCTGTCCTTCTTCCACCACCAGATGGTGCCAGGTCCTGGATGGAGGGCAGTGTGGCTCCCAGCGGCACAGGTAAGGCCATCTAGCCTCATCAGTCCCTGTACTTAAGGAACAGCTGCCAGTTCCTCGGCGCGGAGTGTTTGCCAGCTTTTGGTACCACGGAGCCTCCTAAGTCTTGCCCCTGTGATTTCTCCTCATTACCCTGAACCTCCTAGTAACTTGGTCCTCTGTTTTTTCCCTGTTGCCTTCAGGTGATCACTAAGGTCTGGATTCACCGTGTCGAACCTGGCTACCTTCCGGTTCTCAAAACCTTCCTCGTGATGCTGTGGATCTTACCCACTGGTTGCCCGAACTCCCAAAATCCACTCTCTGTTGTTCTCTTGAAACTCCTGTTTCCCACGACTGGCAGCAGAACCGCTCCTCTGAGTCTCCGACGAACCTGAGCCAACCTGTCCGTTTCCCGCTGCACTCCTTCGTTGCTCTTGGACCCTCAAAAGAAACTCGGAACCCCGGACATCCACTACCTCCCTCCTAAACCCAGAACCATTCACCTAACAGTAAGAAATATCCTTTCTCGCTTCTGCATCTCCGATCTCCTACTCCACTTGAACTCACCATTCTGCTCTCCCTCCTTAGTGACTGTTCCAGTTGGTTTCTCCCCGGACCTGGCTCTCGCTACATTCTCGTTGTCCGTTTTAACTTAATAAATTATATTTTACTGAATTATGCTCTCTTGTTTTGGTGTTCTGCATGTGGGCTCGGAGCTTAAAAGAAACCCATCATGACAACACCTAAGTGTGGCCTATGTGGAAGGAAACTGTCAAACTTAAATTTTGATTCCCCTGACATAGACCTAGTAGTCAATTCCTTAATGCACACCAACACGTAGCTGCAATCATTATAACGTGTCAAGATTGACAGTGTCAAAAAAAAAAAAATCATTGGAATAGGCATTTAAAAACACATTGTTAACCTCTCTAAAACTGTTTTAGTGCTGTGGAATAGCTTAAATCCAGATTGAAGCTTTCCATAAATGCCATATACCGTCTCTGTAGAATTTTAGAAAGAAAAGGGTGCTTTGAAAAGGCTTCAATTGCACTCTTTTACTAACAGATTGTAAAACATGTTTGAAGGATGCTAGAAATCAGCCTGAGCGGGTGTTGACAAATCCTACTACCCATGAACCTTCAGCACCAAAGACATACTTTAACTGTCACTGGAGGGGGTTGCTGTCAAATGAACAGTATGAAGATCTCAGGTGTCAAGTTACTTCAGACTTCTTGAGAAACCATCAAGGGCAAAAAAATGTTCCAGGAGATAGAGGTAAAATAGTTCGACAGGAATTCCAAAGTGAAGGTGAAACCTGAAAGCATGTGTTTATGTTGTTAATCAGAGCCGGTTCAGTCCTCAGTGGGGCCCTAGGCAAAAATATGGCAAGGGGTCTCCCTAACTAAAATGAAGTCGTCCAGTCCCTTTAGTTGCTTCACCTCCTCCTCAGTACAGCATCTACACAAGGGCACAAATACAACAGGTTAGTAGAGAGGTCATTTGCAAGTCACTGTTAAGTCATTGTGGAAATGGAGAAATTGAGTATTGATACAATAAAAGGTTGTTAGTCTACACGTTTAGTTAGGAAATAACAGTTTGTATTAACTTACAATCAAAATTGTCCCTTTCTGCACTTTCTTGAGGCAAACTCATCAATAATGTCAAATTTGCTTCCCCACATCAAGGTTAATGCTCATGATGGTCAGTCCACTGAGGCGCTCTTGCGACATGGAAGATCTGAGGTAGCTGTTTATCATTTTTAGCTTGCTGAAGCTCCTCTCTGCTCTAACAGGAAACATGACAGCAATTCTTAGAGCAATCCAAAGATTAGGATACAGCTCCTCCTGACTCTTTTCACAAAGACAAGACAGAAGCTCAAATGCAGCTATGTTGCCTGATGGTAAGGGAGATAGTTTTTTTTTTATTTCCTCTGCAAGGTCTTAGGAACTAAGCATAGTGCCTGTAAAATATAAATAAATAGTAGCCCGTACCTTTTGGTACCCTGATCTAAAACATATTTTAAAATAAATAAAAGCCTGTCTCTTAGTGTATCAGCCTGAGTCTTTGTCTACAGCAAATATGGCGGTTTTTCCCTTTTTGTATTAAAAGCCCTCTTCAAATTGTAGCCTGTTGCAATTTGTAGTCTGTGTCATGGTGGGCTTAAGGGCTCTAACCCACATGCAGAACACCACACGGGACAACGGGAAAAAGTTTAACAGTTT
>JAUZNJ010035600.1:0-12187 GCA_034780135.1 Jordanella pulchra
TCTATGTTAGTAATGTGTTCTGTCTGTCTGTCTGTCTGTCTGTCTGTCTGTCTGTCTGTCTGTCTGTCTGTCTGTCTTATCTAATTAAGATAAGCAAAGTGTACATACAAAATAACTTTTTCGGTATTGTTTTCAGTTTTATCAAAGAGAATAGCAGAAAATATACCTATATAAGAGTCTTTGAAATGCCAGAATTATTTTTGCATTCAACATAAAGTAAACTGAGATTATTTGAATTTATGTCACCAAAAAAGAAGGACCTTTGGGAGCATTCGGTTGACAGTCTCTTCCTCCAGCCTTAACTGGCAGATAGTGTCATCTGGATGACGCCTCATCCTTTTCGGATGGGGTAGCTCAGTAGGTGAGGGGGTAACACTGTCTTTGTTATCTGTCACCTTAGCTATTCTCAGCTCAAAAAGGAGCATGCTGTTAACTCACATCCCGTGACAGTGGAAAATGGCGTACTGACACACAGGAGATGTGTGCGTACCATTTTTATCTGCAGCTCTAGATACAGATGCAAAACTTACAAAAAAGAAACTGGTGGATAAATATATTTTAGTACATTAAGCTATTGTAAGAAAACCTACTCATTGTGACCTGTTTAGATTTTCATATATGACCTAATTCAAATAATGACGCAATGATTAATTTATTTATTGCAGTTTGGCAGCAAATTACTGCTGAAACCTAAAAAAAGTAGAAAACATGTAGGCTTTGCATTGCACAAACAAAGTGAAGCTATATAAACAACAATCAGATTAACAATTAACATTCTGTTATATGTTTATTTGGTCATATATATTTTTTTTCTCTGCTATTAGGACACCAGCAGAGATTTAGAAAAAGATTGTGTGCTTTTTCACGGATTTCTTACCCCAAAATATCAAGATATCATCTGTCAATTAAGCACAATCTAAATGAATCCCCTCTCACAGTAAAAACCTTCAAATAATTTTCAATGGTCTCTAGTGCGAATGGTATATTTTATCTGTGGGTGTGAATCAGAGGCAGACAGATTATTGTATTGTGTTTGTCTGCATAAATCACAATCTTTGTGTATCTTTGTGGTTCCAGGGATTAGTAGTGAGGTGTTTGTCAGACTTTGTGTATCTGTGAAATGTCTTGCCTGTGAAGAGGAACATAGAGGACACATCACTTGTGAAAAAGGAAAAATTCACTTTTGTTTGTGTTTCAAACTCTGGGATGGTTGTTCTGTGTGGTTAAGATCTGAATCGCTGTACATAACCTCGCAAAGAGAATCAAACATTCTAGTTATAAATCACAATGTCTGCTTTCTGTGTAGACTTTTTCTTAAGACAGTAACTGAAACTTTCGTTGATGAATAGTTTGAAAAGGGAATTTCAATTACTGTTTCCATAGAAAAAAGATATTGTACATCATATCCAATTAGATCTTGGCAGTCATTTACACCGATTCCAGTGTAGGTGTTAAGGGAACTATTGTAAGTCGTCGCTCTTGTAATTGGATCTTATTTAATTTGAGATATCTACCGGTGGGGATCTTTATACAGCTAGTGGATGATGATCAAGTGCTTCGATGTGAAGAAGGCAGGAAACATTTTTTTAAGCGAACTGGTTTACTGTGTAGCTTCTGAACATCCCTGCTGTGAGCTTCATTATTATTTCAATCATTGGTACACTAAAATATGATAGAAAAATAACACAATTTTAGTTTCATGCATGTAAGGGTGAGCTATATCCATTTACAGGGTTGATTTCTGTAAAGGAAGGAGGCTACCGGAGTTAAGAATAAATTCAGAGCATTATTCCTTTAAATAGCTTAACAACTAATCATACTCTAATTTCAACAAATATAATTTAACATTTCTGTTAAAAAATCTTTAACTGTGACTGCAGGTGAATAGGTTGGTAGCAATGTTGCTTTTCAGCAAGAAGGTCTTGGGTCAAATAACAGCTTCTGCATCAAGTTTGCAGTTCTCCCTGTGCATGCATAGGCTTTATCTGGGTACTCCTATTTCCTTCCATAGTCCATAAATGTGGCGGTTAATTGGTCTCTCTAAATTGTCCATAGAGGTGAGTGAGTGTTTGGTTATTGTCCTCTCATGATTATTAGCCTCTCATAAAAAAACTGTGCATTATTTCAGTGTTTCATTTTGTCAATACCTACAGTGTGCCATTATTTGTCAAAACTTTTCTTCAGGGTTTGGATGCACTCTGTGCAACACTGGCCATCTGCTGTTCAGGATTGTTTGCTTCTCATCATGAGCAAACACCCACTTGTCTCTCAGACTTCACGCTTATTAATCATTTGACCTATAACAGAAAGTTAGGGAAACAAAAAAAATCATGTTTTTCAGAAGTACAGCATGGCGTTAAAAAAAAAAACATCAATACACTCTTATTTTTCAACTAAGATGATAAACAAAGATATGACTTTATTGCTAGAGAGAACTCTTCACTTGTCTCTGCCTAGAGAAGCTATTAATCACTGAGGGAAAAAATGTGACACAGAGAAGAAGTAACTTATGCTTATTATAACAGTGGACATAAACTTCATTAATTATAAATGATAAATGGGAAAAGGAGATTATGGGGGACTACAATGAGTTCTGCAAAGGCCAGGGAGACTGAATATATTGTTTAAGAAAATATTACATTTTTATGGGTTGATAGCATCTTAGAAGTCATCACTGCCTAATGTTTACTTATGTGATTAGTCTGACTATTTTAGATTCTTTGCGTAATAAAAAAAAAAAGCAAACGAAAAACAAGTGTCTGGAAATTATGTGAGCTCATTATGTTAGAAAAGATTAGGTTCCATAATATAGTATTTTTTTTCTTATATGAGGGAAAAAAATTCCTATTAAGAATTAATAGCTTTTTAGGCTAATCAGAATAATACTAAATTTGCCCATGCTTATAAGATATTTTACTATCAAATGCATACTGTTGTAAAGATATGGTCCTCTGTTCATTATTCATAATTCTAAGACTCGTTTGTTTTAAAATTCTTTATTTTGGAAATTGATCTTCCTCTCTGCTCAGAATATTGTGTCGTCTCGCCATCTGCTGGTCGTTCAGAAAGGACGACTCGAACTGCTAAGGAAGTACAAAAAGGGTGTAATTTTTAGCCACAAATCCCACTCACCTACACTTTAACAACCAATCCCGAACCGTTCTTAAACTAATCCAACCAATCACAGCACAGTTTTCATGTTTTTGTTAAGATGTAAAGATTGATCAGGACTGCATCCAATAGAATGTCAAAATAAACAAAAAAGAAAAAAACAAACATAAAAAAACAAAAAAAAAAACAAAACAAAACTAAAACCCTAAAAGTGAAAATGTATATCTTCTTGAACTTTATCCATCCTGGTGCTTTTATCATGATCAAATCATCACCCAAACAGTTTCCTTCGGATTAAACAATCACAGTCACTAATTCATAGGTACATAAATGTCTTCCGCATGCTGGGTCTCTGCATTATGTATGGATAGATAGCTATTGAGAAAATTACTGACTGAATATAATTCACCACACATTGCTAGCACCAACAACAGCAACTTAAAAAGAACCAACTTTACGGTGTGCTGTGATGCTTTTATTCTGAAAATATTGAGCCGGTAGCAAAGCTGGTTACAACCAAACGGAAGTAGCTCGTTTTTACCGCGTGTGTTGCAGGTAGGTTTCCTACAGGCGTGCTGAGTTTTTTAATACATTAGTGCATTAATACAGTCACCGGTCTCATCGCTTAACATTAATGTGTGACAAAAGTTTGACATGAAAGACTTACTGTTAGCTTTTATTTTCTTACCTATACTCAATAAGCAACTCATCAGCCCCTTAAAGCTAACGTTAGCTAGGTAACTTAATGACAGATTTATATATCAACAGCGCTTCTGTAGCTGCATTCTCCTTCCCTTCTTTAAAGAAACAACAGTGTCGTTATATATGTTGTGTTTGTTTACAGGTGAGTTACTCTTATTGCACTGACACCTGTTGTCAGGACAGAAGCAGCCCACAGGTCCATCCCTTCTCAGTATGTCCTCCCAGGAAGATGAAGCTGCAGAGCAGACCTCTAACACAGTGGAGGGACCCACCTCATCATCCACTGAGACTGATCCCAGCATAGGAGCCTTCATAACTGTCACCATCGGAGCAACCGTGCCCACTGGATTTGAGCACACTGCTGCAGAGGAGGTCAAGGAGAAGATAGGGAGTGATGCTCGAATCAGCAAAGATCGAGGCCGTATATATTTTCCCATCACTACTGACAAGCTCTTCCAAGTAAGAGTCATTACATTCCCTATAGCTTAGATTAGCTTGTGTCATGAAATGACACTGAAGTTCACAACTACAAAACCATTAAGAAACATGGTGGTGGTAGCATCATGCTGTGGGATAAGTTTTCTTCAGATGTAATCAAGGTAGTTAAGATGACTCAAATTAAGAACTCGTCCAAACATCAATCAGATTTGACCGCAAAACCTAAAATATCAGATGTAGAGGAACTATAAGGAATTTGCAAGTGTTTACAATTAAATCTATTAGTTAATATGTATGGACAATAGAAAAGATTAGAGATGTCCTTATATTGTGATGTCTTGTCACAAAAGGATGAGAAAATATTGACAAAAGATTTTAAAAAGAGGAGAATATAGCAGGAGGCTCAGCCAACAGCAAACACTCCCCTTTGGGAGTTCCGACAGTGTGGGCATGTTTACGCAAACAATTA
Source organism: Jordanella pulchra (assembly GCA_034780135.1). Classification (NCBI taxonomy): domain Eukaryota; kingdom Metazoa; phylum Chordata; class Actinopteri; order Cyprinodontiformes; family Cyprinodontidae; genus Jordanella; species Jordanella pulchra. The sequence continues at coordinate 4,721 of JAUZNJ010035600.1, forward strand.
TCCGTCATTGATTTACCAACCCTATCCCTATCCCTAACTTACACAGGAGTCGGAACGCTCACACAGCAGGAACGGCCACAGAACTCTCACACAAGGCTGCAGTAATGTGTTACTTTAAGATTTGGGTTTTTTTCTTCTACCAAAGAAGGCTAAATGCTGTTATTCAAACACAAGCTGTTTCAGCAAAGTATTACTCTTAGTATGTTCACATGTAAATGATCAGGTTATGGATCCTTTTTATTTATTTAGAATTATTTACAGGATTTATTTCTTTTTCAGTTGAACGATATGATGTTAATTTCAAATTATGGATTTTATCTTTCAAAAGATTTATCATGGATTCATTTTTTAGCCCTACAAAAACATGCATTTTTAACAGAGCTGTAGTGTTTTAAAGTGCTCCGAGGTTAATAGGGGGGAAATGGGAAGAGTGTAAGAGATACATGCAGAGAAATAAGTTATTATGAAGCCCATTTAGCAGCTTATTTATCCCAGATGAAATGCACAATATTATGTTATAGTATTGTATAAAAAGAGATTCTCTTTTCAAACTGAACAATAACATGACACCTGCGCGTTCTTAGACGGCTGAGTTCGTTGTTTTGAAGGGGTTTGCAAATTAGGGCTAGGAAATGTATTGATTTTATTGTATAATTGAATTTGTTGTACATGAAGATTTAAGTTTTGGAAAATCTAAAAAGAAATGTCACCAATCCACCTCTTGGGCTTCCAGAGTGCCATCAGTTCATCACCTTTTATTCTTAGATGTACGTATATAACTGATAGAATTAGCTCAGTGTGTGTTACTACTAACATTTAGTCTGTTATATTCGTATTGTTTGTTGTGAACAATGATGGTTTTTACATCATTTTTCACAGCTTGATTTGCATTGCCCTTTAAATTAAGGTCACCTAGTGTACTTATACTCTTCATTTGAGCCCATTTTGTTTGCTGTATCTATGAAAAGCAAACATAACACAATTCTGGAGATGTACTAATTTAACCTTTTTCTTTGTTGCAGGTTCATCTTTTGTGTTCTGTGGACAATCTGTTTGTTGTGGTTGCAGAATTTGACCATTACCAGTTCAAAGAATCTAAGGTGAGTCGGTCTCAGCTGTTTTCTCTGATTATAAGCTCTATGTTATTCATTACGTTGTTAAGCTTGGCTTTTGATTTGTTCAGGAGGAGACCCTGAAGGAGTTGCAGGAGCTTGCATCTAAACTTCCCTGGACTAATGCTATTGAGGTCTGGAGACTTAACAGAACTCTTAAGAAGAAGAAAGGTCACAGAAAAGTAGGAAACGCCACAAGAGCAAAATCTAACGCAGCGTCCAGCGATGTGGCCGGTTCCGCTGAAGCAGCGCAGCACAAGTTACAGCAGGAGACGTCTCCAGCCGACGGTGACACCAAGGCAGAGGTCGAGCCAGACTCAGAAACATGTCAGCAGGACTCGGAAGAGGCCGCAAACGATGCCAAAGTCATCAAGTTCCGGGTGACGTGCAACAGGGCTGGTGACAAACACAGCTTTTCTTCTAATGAGGCAGCCAGAGACTTTGGAGGAGCCGTGCAGGAATTCTTCCAGTGGAAAGCAGACATGACAAAATTTGACATAGAGGTAGGAAAGCTTGTTCAGGCTTAACAGAACACGTATTCAATTTCAGAACCCAAGCCAAGAAAAGCTCAGCTTACTGTGGTAAACGTGCAAGATATTAATTAGGTCATACTTTAGGGAGTTTCAAAAGATTCTTATCTGGAAAGTATTAGGTGACATTTTTGTTTTAGGTACAATGTTTACTTCTTGGGAAAAAAAACTGCAAAATGACTCTGTGAGGTAAGAAGTTACTTTTGAAATTTCCGGTTTTAAAAGTGTACTTATTTTTTATTTTTGCCGTCTATAATTTAAAGTACTACAATGTTTCTGTGCTGTGCTAGTCAGCTGGATGACAGAAGGCTGTTTATCGCCTTGCTCAAAGGGCATTTATCATTGCAAGATTTTTCTTTCATCACAATAATTATATGTTGTTATATGTTTCTTTGACCAAAATTGAGAAATATGGAGAGGAAAAAAAAAAACATAACTGGGAGAAAAAAAATGGGTAAGAATATGCTCTGGGGCTTCACTGTTAATATTTTTAAAATTTATTTAATGTGGAATAATATGGAACCTTTAAAGAAGTATTTCAGATAAAGTTAGATTTTCAAGTTCTGGTGCAAAATGTGTTTTCCTCAGTCTCAACGTTTCTATCCTTTAAACCCCCATTAGTCAAGCAGCTCTATGTTTACCCACAGTTACTGTGAACCAATGATAGATCTGGTGGGTGGAAGGGGACTAAGGGGAAGACTGCACAGGTTTTAGTATTTTAACCAAGGCTTCTCTTTGATATAGATGCAAGATCTTGTTCTAAATAAAAAAACAAAACAAAAAAAAAAGCCAGATGAGAAGAGAGTTGAACTATACTGAGAGACTGAAGTATTCCTCATTTTGGGGTGTTGAGGCGTTTAACTAACAGGTTTATTTAGTGTCATTAGCAGGTAGAGAGGACTGAAAGATGTATGCTGATGTCAACCTTTCATCTCAGGGCCACCACTAACTAGGCTTAATCTCTTCATCCCCCAGAATACCATGGATTTGAGTTCAGTAAAATTATAAATCAATTATTTGGATGTATTTCATTGCGCTCCTCATTTACTGAACATCACATAGAAGACTTGGAAAGGTTCCAATAGTTAGGTAGAGCTCTATTGTTGCTGCTCATGCTGCCCGTTAATGGTTATAATTATTTCCTCTTAAATCCGCATCATCTGTTGCAGGTTTTGCTCAACATACATAATGAAGAGGTCGTGATCGGGATCGCGCTCACAGAGGAGAGTCTTCACAGGAGGAACATCAGTCACTTTGGACCCACTACACTGCGCTCTACCCTGTGCTACGGCATGCTCAGGTGAATCATTTTTAAGGAGCCTCCTAAATGTTTCATGTTTGCCTTTGTGAATATTTTCACGCGGTCAGCCATGTTTTGGAAAGAAAGCAGCACAGGCTGACTAAGAAAATGTGCTGTGGATGAATTACAGGTTGAACACTTGCATCACTGTGGAGAACAAAAGAAATTCCCTTGTACGTCAACCCTTGCTTATTTTAGTCATTGTAACTAAATAGATAGGTGGCTGCCGTATTAAGTGACATTTTCCATGAGCATCGTTATCAAGATGAAATATTTTTAGTCTGTATTTATGCTGTTTGTTATTACTGTTAGGTATGCTGCAATTATTTCGTGTCTGTTTTTACATAATTTTGCATGTTTTATTTGGGTGTGATCGGTCTAGTATTAATAGTGAATATTTGGAAAAAAAGATTCTCACAACTGAGGGCTTTAAAGCATTATTTTCTATATTTAAAGTGAACATTATATTTAGTTAATCTTGTAGACAGTGAAAACAGAATCGTTGCCAGTTAAGGGAACAAGAAATCCCCTCTGAGGAAAAATGGGTACAAAGCATTAAAATACGTTGGATATTGCTTTGAAAACAAGTTCCATCTTTTTTTTTTGCAAATGTCAGTTTGCATTTCTCTGGGTTTCTACTCCTCAGTCACCAAGCTCTCATGCTACACTCTCAATGCTAAGAAAATAATGGGAGAAGGAGAGGAGTGAATGGAAATTGATGCACAATGAAAACAAGCAAGCATATATTATTGAGCTCATATAAATTTATTATGCAGTTGAATCTTGACACGCAATTAATTGATGTATTGTTTAATGTGACAGGCCCAACTTGTTCTTTCCAAGCTGAAGAATTCTTTCTTCTTTGCCTAAATCTCTTTGGATTTTCCCGAGTGTTTGGTCCTTTAATATTCTCTCCTCTTCCAGTCACCTGAGCTTTTCTTGGTTTTAGGTATCTTAGACAGAAATAGCTAAGACAGTTTGGTTTCTGGTGATCTTTTTCTGTATTTCTGTCCTGGTACAAATCTTTCCTTTCCGAAACAATACCGATAATACAGCTTTAAGAATTGGCCGAGACCGATATTGACTCTATATATTAGTATGAATCATACCAGTTTTTATTACTTATTTTATAGTGTAGAATGTTATAAAAGGCTTGATGAAGTAATATTACTAAAGCGGGGACAAAAAAGCAAACAATAGGTATGAAAATAACCGAGGCATGGAAAATTAAGCAATGAATAACAGAAACACAGAACGTTTCTATTAGCATGAAAATATCTGAGATTTTAGATGGTGGTCGATAAAATCCGATGTCAGTTTTTTGGCTAATATCGGACCGATATTGGATATTAATATCAGATCAGGACATCACCAGTTTCTATGCAGTATGTTTTCAATCATTTCCCTCTTTTAACACCATTTGAAACCTTGTTTTTCAGTTTACTGACTGAAGCTTATATACATTATTTATGAAATCTTGGTATTTAGAGGAGTTTGTGATGCATTAAGCTTCAAGATTTACAGGCCCTCAGCCTCACAGCTCCTCTACCATACGTAGCAATGGGGATAAGGAGCTTTTTCAATTATTAACCATTTGTTGGACATCATTCCAATCTGTGATAACGGTTGTCCAAAAAAAAAGCTTTTATTTACAATTGACCAAAGCACTATTTCCACTTAAACCTGCAGGTGTGTTTATCAAACCTTCACATGTTTGTGAACATGTGCATACAAAATGACAAATAAAAAAGTCTAAGTCTAAGTCTAAGTCATGTTTATGTTTTTACTCTTAGCTGAGAATAGTCTCTTTTACCTGGGATACGTCTCAAACAACCAGCTTGCTGAACTCTTTCTGCTTCAGTTTTATATTTTAAAGAAACCTCTCATCATTGCATATTGATTGTACAGATTAGTTATTTAATTTTTGTCCTCTAAAGCTCTTATCACTGCTTCAAATGCTGATAAAGGACAACCTCACAGTTTGCTTGTCTACATTTAAAGACTCTGTTCCACCTGTTTTAAAACTTTTGACCTTTAAACATTTTACTGGTCCTGTCAGTTCATGGTCCAAAATAACCTTTTTCGATTCTTCTGTTTCAAAGTTAAAATTAGCAGCTACACATGCCACCAAAGTGCAAAGTGTCCTCTCCCAACACTGTAAGCAGTGCGAACAATGAACGGATAACAATGAAGGCCAGTGAAGTGACGCTACAAATGTTTTCAATATAGACAAACAGGTATTTCAGACGCGACAAACATGCCTGCGGTTTAAATTGGCTTTGAGAAGCTAAGAAGAAAAATGTTCAAACTGCGAGCTAGAATGGGGCGGGAGTGTCGGATAGAAGAACCGCTTCTGCTTATGGTCACATTCTGTTTACGTGGAAGCTAAAAAAGTTTCTGATAGATGAGGCAAAACTTTTGTGGGGTCACCCTCCATACAGCTATAGCAGAGGGATCCAGTCCAGGTGGCCATTTTAACGCCTACAGTTGATATCAAAATGCCGTCAGATTAAGGGCTTGAAGCTTTGAATGCCTTGAGGCAATTTGAACAACAACTCCTCCCATCAAGTTAACACCAAAGATCTTTCCACAGTGAGTTAACCATAGATTTCCATTAATATGAATCTCATGAGGTAATATGATTGGCAAAATATTTTTAATTTTTTTATGTGGACCAATTAAGAAAAGTTGATTAGGATGTCCGTAACCTCTACAGGTTTTTTGTTTGTTTTCATATCTATGGACTGATGTTGGGGGGTATATTTATATGCTGATGTGTGTCTGCAGGCTGTGCAAACCTCAGGAGTCTGATATAATACTTGATCCAATGTGTGGGACCGGAGCCATACCACTGGAGGTGAGGCACAACTCATGAAGCCTTTCATTACATCAGCTGGCTGGATGAGGTTCAGCTTTACAACACTTATTCAGAATGGGTGTGATTGACTGTTTGTTGTTGTAACACCCTTTGAAGGTGGGGAGACGCAGAAACAGAAAAGAAAACACTTGTCGAAGCATTAGGTCATTTGGCTCCGAGGTAGATGCAGTTGATAAGGAGGAGGCAGAGGGGTGAAGGAAAGCATGTGTCGTTATTTGGTTTTCTTAAATCAACATAAGATGTTCCCCTCAGCTTTTGCTGCACAGATTATTTACCATTTATGTTTCACTGAAACATTTTTAATACTCTTTATCATCGTGTTGTTTAATCTATTAGGCTTTGATATGGGATTCTGTTCGGTTAAAATGTGCCTTTAGGTGTTTTCACAGGGGCTGAAACAACTGGATAAATTGTGAATAATTCATTAATAAAATGTCTGTTAACTGATGTAGTAACTCAGTAAACATTAACTCTAGTAAACAGACTGTAAAAGATGCCATTCAGTGAAAAAACCCACTCAGAGTAGTTATTAAGCCAAAACTAAATAATAATTTATCTATTTTTCTTTTGCTCTCCAGGACTCCTCATTAGTTCTGCCATCATTTTGTAGAAATTCTGTAAAGAACAGCAGCAAACAGGAAAAACAAAAATACTGAGAAACCTTTATTATTGGGTTTTAATCCAATAATCAAAAAAGTAGTCAACAGATTAATCAATTTTCAAAATGATTATTGTATGCAGCCCAAGTTCTGTGTCATAATGTCTGCATGCATGGCTCAAAGATGTCATGAGGGACTGCACATTTCAATGCAGGGCTGGTCCAAGGCATGGGCAAACTAAGCTACTGCTCAAGGCCCCAGGACAACTAGGGCCCCCCTCAAAGAAAAATTAATTGTAGACATGCACCTGTTAGGATTTTGGCAGCTGAGCGACGATCACAGCATCAAATCCATCAGTTCTTCAACTGCCGTCTCACGTATTATTATTAGGTATCAAAAATATGGGAGATGAGAAAGTATCAGGAATTGACCAGTGTTTTAGTGAAGGAGGGAGCAGACATTTGCTTCTTTTGAATCAAAATGAAAGACGGAGAATTTAATGCCGACAAAGGATGAAGCAGGAATGCTCTTAAGACTGGCTTTTTAAAAAGCCGTTATAATTTAGCCCTAGAAGGATTGTTTCATCATCCTACCTCCAGTCTAGACACCGACCCGCAGTCGCCTTCTCTTCTCGCTTTCTATGACTTTCCATGGCGTTTTTTTTTTTTTTTCAATCTTTTACTTGATCCTCTGCTGGTTCCTCAGCTCCAGAGGGGGGGACGGCTGGCCGCCGGTCATGACGCTCTGTCTCCCAGTGTTCTCACGCTGACTCCCCTCTGCAGCTGTCTGAGCTCCGAATATCGTCTCCTCTTCCCTCTGTTGTCTGGGTGTTTCGTCCCTGTTTGTAGCTCTTTCACTAAAACAAACATGGACCAAGTGTAGGAAATAGAGGCGTGTCAGAAAAAAACTCAACTACGCAACGACCGGCGCTTAAAATCTTTAATCAAATTTAATCAAATCTATTCTTCTTCCTCGCCCTTAACCCATAATGACGTAGATAAGTTGGTAGATGATTTTCAGTGCAAACTTTCAGATATCATTGATTACA
>JAUZNJ010035601.1:0-12187 GCA_034780135.1 Jordanella pulchra
AATCCACAATGACCTCCTTGGTCTTCCCTGTGTTCAGCACCAAGTTGTTGGCTGAACACCACTGAGTGAGCTGCAGATCCATTCTTCATTTGTTCAGCCTGATTAGCTGTAGCAGCTCATCAATGAAGCTTCTGAAAACTTTGTCCTGATTGAGTTCAATGTTTTTCTGTTTTTACTGTTTTAATGATAGTTTTAATTTGTTTTGTTTTATTTAACTAAAACGTTACACAGCGAACATCTTCAAGTTTAACGAAGGTTGAACAATCATACAGAGAGAGAGGCTCGAAACATTCAATCAGCTACATTTACTTTAGTACATTTTGGAAATAAAAAAGTATTTTTAGGAGTAGTTGTACTTTACTTTTTACTTTTACTCAAGTAATATTCTTGTAGAGTAAAATGTCTGGTTAGTGGAGCTCACATGAGTTACTAGAGCTTTTTAACATCCGGTGTAAATCACAGGAAACAGTAGCAAGTGTAACAGGAAGTTCTTCATCCTTCCTCTTATAATACGTTACCGTCTGTAAGGATTAGTTTTAGAACTTTAGACGACAAATTTTATGTCCAGCTTGGTTATTTTGAAATCATGTTGTTTTTTTTGCAGAAAGCTCTTTCTGATTACATCGTTTTAAACACTGAATATGATTTTCGGTGAACTCAGTACTTCGTAGCCATTTTACTCAGTTCTTTTTTACTTTTACTTGAGGAATTTCTTGGTTGACTACTAAATTATTAGTTAGTGCTTCTGTTATTTGAGGAAAACTTTTGGTACTTAATAGTGAAAGTTGACAAAACTATGCAGGTGATTCTTATAACTGATAGAAAGTGATCCATGCCGACAAACAAAGTATTGCTTTTAAATTCTAGTGTTATGTATTTTTTAAAGGTATATTTGAGTTACTTTGTCTTTAATTCATTCAATTTAAAATGCCATTTAGCTCAACTTTTATGTCACTTTACAGGATTCATTTTACTACTCAATGCGAGATTAACAGCAGGCTGGTTTATTTACTAGCAGAAATTGTTTGTTTGATTTGACAGGAAGCCAGGTCTTTTCTGACCTTTAAAGTTAGTTATGTGAAGCTTTGAGATCCTGGAGATGTGGGGACAGCAGCGTTCGTCGGCCCAGAATTGATTCCTCTCCATGGAGCTCATAATTCCTGCCACCCCCCCACCCACCCCATTGGCACCAGTGGCTAACCTCAAAGGCTAGGTTATTTTATAAATGCTCCACAGGCCTCTGAGGGTTTTCCTCATAGAGGCCCTTTGTCGTTTACAGGAGTTCTGTTTTGTGCTAAGATCAACACTGTTTCTCCTCACTCTGATGGGTTTCCCCTCAGTGCCCTTAAGCTCAAAGTAAATGGAAAAGTAGTTAGCATTATTTTCAGATGACTTTGGTCACTTAGCAGCGCGATGAGCCATAACGAGCAGCGCTAACGACTTTTGTCCTACGGCGATCGGGCAGAACGAGTTTGTGGATTTACAGCGTGGGCCGTCAGATTTGGAGGTTGATGATCCGGATTAATATTCTGCTCACAAGCAGAGGAGAAAGGAGAGAGGAAAACAGGCTTTAATATTTGTGGGGAGTTGAAATTACACTGAGCTCTACAGAAGAGACAGAGGGACTGAAAATGGTCTGAAAATATGACACTTTCTTTTCCTGTTTCACATGTCTGGATGAAAAACAGAAATATTAGTGCTTTTATTCTCCTGAACATTTCTGCAGATTTGAAACCCACTGTGGGTCTGTTAAACCTGGATGGGTTTTTCCTTCAGGTCAGGAGTTAAAGCTTCTTATTTTAATTATCAGATAACAACTGATTATAGAAAAATACAAACAGTTCTTTTGTATTTTTCCATATTTCTATTATGACACTTTGACCCAGCGTTTCTGTGGAGATGTCTCAGTTAAAATACATATTTATAAAGTTACACAATCATCAGACACTCAGCAAATCACATCAAATATTAGGGTCTCACCATGTCAACATTATGAGATGATTATAGTTAAAAGAAAAATGGAGGAGTTATTATTTTAAAAATAATTAATCAAGTTAAATTACTATAAAAATTAATTTATCCCAAATGCTTTTAAGGTATAAACTTGAAGTGTTTTTTCAAGAATAAAAAGTTAATTAAATTTTTATCAGAATAATCTTAGATCTTGACAGTGACCTGTTCAAATCATCCTCACCAGATTTAAGAGACTGAGATCCCACAGCTGTTAGTGGGAGATATGAAATTATAAAACGGATTAACAGTAAAACCAGTGTTTTTCTCCTTAGCTTAAAGTCATAAGATTCGTAATCAGAGCAAAACGATCCTTTGGTTTTATTTTAAAATGATGAAAAAACTGCACTGATGTCAAATATTTCTGTATTTCAAGTTAAAATACAATTTCTTTATGTCTATATTTGAGAACTCAGTGGCCTCAACAGAGATTTATGCACTTATGGCATTTATGTTATAGCCTCTTGTTTTTAGAGTCAGTCAAAAGTAAACTCTCTGGAAAATTTTAAAAAATCGGAAATATTGTATGAAATATTCTTGTAACGGTCAGAATATGTATTTCTGACTTTTAAGACTTGATTTTTTTAAACAGATAATGCTTAAAAAGTATAAAAGCAGAATATAAGCCGTTCATTTGATCAAACTCTAAAACATCCATTTGATTTATCTAATAGGGACAGTGCATGTTAATGAACATCTACTGAAAGACCAAGCATTAAACTCGTGCATACAGTAACATACGTACACACAAACATGCACACGCATGACCAATAAAGGTTGCCACAGGTTTCACAGTCCCTGCGAACTCTGGTCATACTGGTCATTTTATTGACAGATTGAGATTCAATGAATTCTGTCAGGGGAGGCGGGGCCAGTCCTTGTAACGCCTGTAGGTCAGGCGCGCAAGATCGCAAAGTTAATAAAATTAAGACATTTATATCTTATCTAAAGCAATACAGTGGTGGAAACTAACTGATTTTTATCAAGGATTTTTATGTTTTTCTTAAAAAGGGATTCTATGGGTTTGGCTGTTATAGCAGTGGTTATTAACCAAGAGGTTGAATGTAGAAACAGCAGCATGAAGGAACCATAAAGGTCTAACCTGTTTAAAGTTTTGCACAGCAAACTTTACGTTTTTTTAGTGGCTTAATATGATTTTTAAAGGTCAAAGTTTGGTCCACAGTTAACCCAGATACTTTAACTCGTTAACAATGTCAAGTTCTACACCATCAAGGAAGATATTTTATCTTTTAAGTGCAATTAGTCTTTTGGTAAACCCCATGCAAACTGTTTCTTTGCATTGAGCTTTAAAGGGGAATTCTTCACCCACTTCTGCACTTTGGTCCTTGTTGCTGTCAGCAGTCGGGAGGCTTTCTGTGGATGTCTGGCATGAGTGAATAAAATAAAAGTTTCATCCGCATACATCTGAACATTTACTTTTGAACATGCATTCAGAAGGTCCTTTCTAAAAATACCCAAAAAAAATCAAATCAACTCCAAGATACTGCCTTAAGGGACACCAGATGGGCAAGTAAGGCCACATTTACAATCAATTCAGATTTTTTATCAGATCCAGTTTTTTTCTGACTTTTCTCATGACCATCTCAAATTGTGTCCCTGAAGTGACCTGCATGCGTAGAAAACAATAACAAGATGTGTCAGAAGTCTGTTCATAGATGGTTTTTTAAAGCTGTCAGGCAGTTGAAGTAGCCAGATGATACCGCAGACAATGTGGGAAAGACAGAAGAGAAAGAGGGATAAACTATTAATTACAGCATTTAAAGGAGCAGCACTGACCTGAGAGGCTTTGACCACTACAGGTTCTTTTGGATCGTTATCTCTGCCTAAATATTTATTAACTCCAAAATTTCCTTGTCTCTCATTGTGTGCTTTACACCGCTGTCTACGTTGTCCTACATGGTTGTTGTATTTTTTTCTGTCAGTACAGAGTGACATAATATGAGTCACTTGCCGTTCAGATCGCTGTCAGATTCCAAAAGACCTGATCTGCATCGCATTAAATCCACATACTAATGTGACCCAGATCAGATTGGAAAAAGTCAGATTTCATGTGACGTGACCTCTTCACACAGTCAGGAAAGAATGTCACCCGAGTCATTTCAGTGCACAAAAAACACGGATATAAAAAAATGAAAACGTATGTATTTGGTCTGTATTTTTCTATGACTTCTGCACTGGTTGCCTGGTTGGTTCATTCTGTCACGGTTTGTGCCGATCGAGGATTAAAGTGGTACCAGAACTATGGGAGGTGGATGATATGATAAACCTGATAAACTGTCAAAACACCAAAAACACATTAGGGCGGCTAATAACAGACAAAACAGTAAAATAAAATTAATCTCTTTATATTATTTTAACTCAAAACCAAATCAGAATTTCAAACTGAAATTCTATCAATGAAGCTGCCTTGTTGTTTTCATTCAATTAATTTCTTCACTGTAAACTCGAAACCAAGTTTAAAGTCAAGTTCTGGTGATTTCTCAGAAACACGTTTCTGTTTAGGAGGAGGGACTGTTTATACTCCGGATAGAAGCAGACTCTGATGGTTCAGGTCAAACCTTTCAGCTCACATCCTCTCCATGCAACTACAGAGACAAAAACACCCAGGAATCTGTAGGACCGAAGAGAGTAGCGAAAGCTGAGGCTGGATCCAGAGGACGTCCGGCATCCAGCCGATCTGCAGCGTTACCGCGTCCAGGAAACAAAGAAAAGAAGTCTCAGACATGCCAGGAGATTAGCAGAGATTTAAGCACGGCATTTCCAAATTCTCTCACGGGGGTGAGAGCAGTGCTGCTCGTCTACGATAGAAAACCGAAGAGCCCGAGGAGGAGGAGGACAGAGAGTTAATCTTAGGACAGGGCGAACACTCAGCGGGATGGATGTTGTGTCATGTCTCTGTAAATACCAGCAATAAACACATCTATTGGTCCTTGGGATCTGTGCAGACGATTACTAAAGCCGCACGGGCCTCGCTGTTTATCAAAGCGACAAACCAGAGGCTGGGGTTGGCCTGCCGAGCTCTTAGAGGGGATATCAAAGTCATATTTCACTTTTTTTGCCCCGAGGTTTTATTTTTAGGGCACTTCCTGGTAGCATACTCCTGCAGGTGATGGAGTTTGTGTCATTTTCCCATTGATTCAAACAAAGATGATCCTTGTTGAAAAAAAATGAAAAAGAAACTTCTTGTTTTTGTTTCAGAGGCCAAAAAAATGGATTTATGGTAACAGGTTGCCTCTAGACAGGTGGAGAGGTGAGCGAATGCATCAACACTTTATAAACGGGTGATAAAAACCATGAAGTCAATCAAAAGCTCACTGGGTTCGTCAGTCCGTCCGTCCGACTGCCGGCCTGGTCTGGTGGGAATGAAAGCTGAGGCCAAGGCTGGCAGTAAGGGAGCGAAGCCATGGAGACGTGACACTGGTCTGGGATGGAAAAGAAGACACCCGGAGACTAATTAAAACTGACATCTAAAGCCTGCTATCAATTTGGACTCTGCATGAGCTCAGGCTGGACTGACCTTGACCAAGGACAAGGCAGTGAAGATGGTAGAGAGAAAAGCTCACGAGGAGAAGAAGATTACAGACAGAGGTGTGATAGGAGGACCTCACCATGGAGACCAGAGGAACAGATGTTCAACAGGTGCTGAAAGGACAGATCGCTTCATTAGAAAGTTCCTTTAAACACTTTCAGAGGATTCCAGCTTCACTGCTCTCTACAAGCAGGGGCGCCAACAATAAACACATCTTATTCATTTTATTATCCCTGCATTTTTTGCCTAAATACTTTTCCTTCCTTACAGGAGAAAAAGCATGAAATGTGATGCAATTCCACATCAATATTAGTTCATAGAAGACAATTATGTATCAGTTTTCACACAATAAAGAAATAATTGAAAATGAAATATTGCAAAGACAGACACATAAAGGCCGTTACTAAGTCAGCCTTTTACCACCTGAGGAACATTTCCAGGATTAAAGGATTAATGTCCAGCAGGATCTAGAAAAATGCTTTTATCTTTAGTAGAGATGATCACTAACAGAGTCTTCATAGGTTTAACTACATTAGCTGCAGCTGATCTAAAACGCTGCTGCCAGTGTTCTCACTAGAACTAAGAAAGTAGAGCACATCAGCCCGGTTCTGAAGTCCTTCCATTGGATCCCTGCAGCTCAAAGAATAGACTTTAAAATCCTTCAGTTAGTCTATAAATCCCTGAATGGATCAGAACAGGTTTGCTGTCAGTGGATCAACCTCCCAGAACCTCTCAGGTCTTCTAGTTCCACCAGAACCAGAACCAAACATGGAGAAGCAGCATTTAGTTCCCATGCAGTTATCTGGAACAAACTCCCAGCAGACGGTAAAACTGCTGAAAGTTAAAGTTAAAAACCCGTTAGTTTAGAGCTTCCTTTGACTGTTGGAGTTAAACTGTTAGCTGAGTTATTATTAGTTTAAGGTTCTGGTCCAACTGTTCTGTTTGCTTTACTACCTGCTTCTATCATTTTTTTATCTTAACTTGCTTTTGTTCTTATTTATTTTCCTTCTATTTTATCGTTTAACTCATGTAAAGCACCTTGAATTGTCTTTATACTAAATTGTACTATTCAAAAAATCCTGCCTTGTTCCATATTTTCCAATATGGCCAAAATAAATGAAAATGTTCAAATGTAATTCATCTGCTTTGCATTTAAATCTTATTCAAGTAAACCTGAAGCTCTTTTAAAATGTAATGATGAACATTTCAAATGGCAGTTGAACAAAACACTAACAATTTAATGCTGGGAACCTTAAATTTATGTATCATATGCTGACAATTTAAATGAGGATTTTAGATTTTTTCTGTCTCAAGAAGCATTTGCAAAGTTTGTATTTTTGACTTTCTCCCATCAAGTTGAGCAAGACTAAAAGATTTTGCTCCTTATGCCCTTTTAACTATACAATGAGTCAGCCTAATTTTAGATTTGTTTAAAGCTGTTCTCTCTGTTAGGTTTGCTTTTCCAGTATCCGTCCATCCTATGACCGCACATCTGCACACTGGGCTGTGATGCAGGAAGCAGTGGTGGACTGGGACAGGAGGCACAGATGGTTTCACAGGATTGATCTGAATCCCAAATGACGCTCCTGAGAAATTTCAAAGCCGCAGCAACAGCCTGCAACATCGAGGTTGTGGAAAAAAATTAATACAACATGGTTTTAATTGGAGGAATACATGCAAATCCAAAGCAGCATCAAACACAACTTCACCGCTACAAACATGTCACATCTGCATGTATAGATTTTGTGTTTTATCTGTATATTCAATGTTTTTCTGTTCCTAACTGGTAGCTGCCTTGAATGCTGCCTCTTGGCCTGGTCATCAGTGTTGATGAGAATTAGTTCTCAGCTCATCTACTGACCTACTTAGAAAAAGTTAAATGGTGCAAGAACTGCTTCAGATTTAGTCAGAAAGATCAGCTGTAATCGGAGCTTTTTATGCATAAAACGGTCAAAACTATTAACGTTTTATGATAAATTGATTAAAATGAAGAGACAAGCACACTTTGCTTTCCAATTTGTGCCATACTTTAAAATCAGTCCAAGTTGTGTCAGATGGGCTCTGAGATCCATTCAGAGAGCAGAGAAAAACAGTCAGCCACCCGGTTAGTATGAGTACAAGTCATGTTGACTGGATGAGTCCAAATCACCTCCAACTTAATACAGGAAAGACACAAGTGAGTGTTTTCAGGCCCAGAAAGGTTAGAAGTCGACTTTCATCTAGACTTGATTGAGCTAAAGATCACAGATCCTTGTTCTTGATTCAGACCCAGATCTCAACAGCTGGATGGTCTTTTACCAAACTGATCCACAACAACCCGTCTTATTGCACTTTAAAGCTGCTGGTCTGAACATGCAGACTGAGGTCACCACAGTCTGCACTATGAACGACATCATTTAGTGGTTGTCCTGTCCCAGTGTGACCCCGCCTCTCTCAAGGACAGTAAACACAAACTACAACCGGTTTCATTAAGTCAATTCTAGATTCAGTTCCTGAGCATCAGCACACGTAAGGTAGATATGACGTGAATATGCTTATAAATCCAGGAGACAAACAGCCTTGTTAAACAACCCTGCAGTCAATGTCAGGATGGGATGTTGAGGTTTTCTCATCGACCGCAGCGGCCTGCTGTCAAACCCGTCCGCCGTCCCTCTGCGGCTGTTTCAGCACCATCGCTCTGTGCAGCTTAAGCTGCTGTCACTTCCACCATTTTGCATTCAGGTGGTGAATCCTAATGAGGAACGTGGAGGTGACTCGGCAACCGCCTCGGCTCTGCTGTCTGACCGCATCAATCCTCACTCTGTCACCTGATCCTCGGCGGGCTGGCCCCTTCTGGAAGAAGGGCAGTCGCTCCCGATGAATAAAAAACCTCAGACCTTCAATTTAAAGATGTGAGGAAAAAAAGGTGGACATGTGTGAAAATCACTCCTCCTCTGTTTAAAAAATAAAATATAGAGGTAATAAAAAGACTCTACATTTAAACAAGACTAAACGTTTCTCTGTTTTTCCGTCATTTCCAGCGGATTTAAAGCTCATTAAACCAAACGATTGCTTTGAGTTCTGGGGATCATCTTATCTGCTGCTCGTCCCACATGCCCGTCTTTATGATGTGCTCACCAGTGCTTGTGCTCCAGATACTCACGTCTGGTGTTTATGAATCCAGCTGGCTTCAGTTTCATTCATTCACTGTAACTCATCTGCTCTAAACTTTGAAAACGCAGAGAGTCACAGAAACCAAACACATTTACAAGTTTATAAGAAGAGGAATCTGGATCTGGTTCTGAAGAAGTCCAGTGGAAGCCCAGGTTGTTTTGATGGCATCATCTTCATCGCTGGTTATGGTCTTCCTCTTGACAATAATCCACTGATTTTCTTTTTTTTTAACACGTCTTGCTGAAACATGAAATGTTCTTCTCCATAAAGCTCATCAGAAGGAAGTACAAAGTGCTCTAAGATTTCCTGCACTGATATTAGACTCCAGAAAACAAAGTGGACCAGAACCAGCAGATGACCCCAGATCATAACTGGCTGTGACCAAAAATATCCTTGAATATAGCCCTGAACAGCTAGATCAGCAGTGACCTGTGACCGAGCCTCTGAACTGACAAGAACAACTTTACACATTTTTATTGGTCAGAACTTTGGGTTTTCTTTGTGAATCATCCGAATCAAACAAGCAGCTGAAAACAATCATTCTTATTTCATCATCATGAGTTTTATAGTTTGAATGGCATTGATTAGAAATACATTTTTATGGGCTAGTGATGAAATTATGCTGGATTTTCAGACTGAAGGTCAGATCTTACTAAATCTTATAAACATTTTTGCTATAAAATGACATAAAGAGCTTCCTAAAATAGCAAGAATGAGTAAAATAGATAAAACCTCAGAGTTTCTTGTCACTAATAAACAGGCAGATGATTCAGTGTTTAAATATCTACTTTCTGTTCTTACGTGTTTCAGATGTGGACGCTGAACGGGTCGCCCTCTGACACCAAACTCATTGCATGACTTTGGACTCACTCATGAGGAAAAGGACATCAGGAATGACCATTAGCAGTTACCTCTCTTCTCCCCTGGAGGGCGGTTGATTATTAGATATTTAACCTCGCTAATCGAGCTGGAAGCTTTCCTCATAGACGTGCTCCTGATTTCCCCCCGACGAGTCGTGGAGCTGCATCCTAAATGAGCCGATTTCTCATCAACCTGACGCCATAAACTGACCCAAACTAAATGACTGCTGTTATGGTACGAAGTTAAATGATTCACTGGGAAAAAAACTGATTTTATACAAGAAAAGGGGTAAATGTGGTCTGAAGGGGATTGAGGGCTGAAGGCGAACAGATTCTTACTGTGAGATAATGGACTTTTAAAGAAAAGGGACTCAGATCACTGCAGCTTTAAAAGGGTTGCAGCTGTAAACATTAAACTGCTTGATCTCATTTCATTTACAAAGACCTGCTCTGATATTATAACTTTTTACCCTCGTTTTTAGTTATACACTGTAAAAAAAAACACATGTCCACAATTAATGACATGAACTTTTTTTGGCTCTTGCAGGCCAGATAATTGAATAGATGGGCCTCAAGCTTGACACACATGGTTTGAATCTGAGCAGAGGACAATGGCCTAGTTGGGGTTCAGAGGTAGAGCATCCGACCCGCTGAAATAACCCAAACAGAGTCCCCAGACTTTGTGCTTTCCATTAAACTAGGAGCGACCCTGAAAGGAGATCCAAGCCTTGGTGTTTAAAGACAGCAGCTGCAGACAGAAAAGCCTTCATCTAAAAGATGTGAAAAAACCTGAGATATTTCTTTCACCAGTCAGGTATAAAATGTAAACACAAGGAGTTTAAAGCCTTATCTAAGGTAACATTTCACTGCAGACCATGAGCAATGTGCCTTTAGAGGCAACAAACCTGAGAACCAAGAGGAGATCTTTAAGTGGTTCAGCCTGGAAGCTCAAAGGATCCACTGCTTTCCCATCAGATCCTGCTTGAAATGTAAACAGATTTCCTTCTTTTTGCTTGGAAATGACACCCAGTCAGACTGTAACGTTAAACTGTCATACTGAAAAGGTCAACCCGTCTCAACGCGTGCTGGAAGGGAGCGATCCTGGTGGGTTTCTATGGTGACAGGCCCATCCCAGAGAAGATCCCTGGCAAACCGTGTCCCTGTCACTGAAAGCAGCCCGCTGTCTGCTCGGTGCTCCTCCTGCTCACCTGAAACTAAGAGGGAAGTGTTTGCTCACTGCCATCGTTTAAACCGCAGCAGCTCTCTGGATCAATGCGGACCAAGAACCGTCTCATCCACCATTAGACCACAAAGAGAGCAGGCTGCAGTCGCACCAGGACTAAGTGGGAAGAAACTAGGAGCAGGTCAGAATAATCTCAGTGTTTCTATTACTGGAACATCTCAAAAAATCTGAAAGAAAAAAGCAAAGTTTCGGTTCTACTGAGCAACTTCTCCCATCAGTACATCTCCAACCAAAAGTTTTAACCACAATCTGGTAAAAAAAACAAACAAACAAACAAACTTCAGGACCAAAACTTTCACATCAGCTCCGTGACGGAAAATAGAAGCTGCAAAAAGTGAGTAAAAACAGGAAGTAAAAAGAAACCAAAGTATGAAGAGCATTCAGAGGCTTGATCTGAATTGCTGCTCCTACCTTCTGTTTCTACCTCCTTCACTTTTCACACGCTCAACAATAAGAACTCTATCCAGGGCAGGAAAGGAGCTCTGACCCCACTGTGCTGAATCTAGACAGCTTTAAGCCTCACAGACATCAATACACAGCCGACACACACAAAGCAAATGCAAAAGAAATGAAAAATTTATTTTTATTATTATCAAACTAATCGATTTTTAATATATATATATTTTAAAGAATATATCTAAAAATAAAAAACTGTTAATCATCTTTTTATTCAGGTCAGGCGTGTGGAGGCAGGGAAACAATAACATGTTGGATAGTTGACCCTGAGGAACATGTGTTTGCATCACTGGGTGACTCAGAAAAAATACTGGAAATAATCCATGAATGCAGTAAAACAGATGGACTGATAGAGAATCCACAAACTTTGGTTTGTTTATCTTTAAACAGCTTTAAAAGGTACAGAAAATTAGGATAGAAAACAATTATATTGCACTGAATGCATCAGTTACATGAATTAAGACACATTTTAAAGCTACTCTCATTTCCCTTCATCTTATCTGGATACAGATTAAAATGTGGAGCGATGAGGGTCTAGGTTGCCTTGCTAAATTTTTAATGCATAAGTGAAGCATTATTATTATTTGAAAATCTGAGGAGAAAGGCAACATTTCTAGAAGGCGTTCATTCCTACCAGGACCAAGTCACAAAAAAATGATGGTTTATGTTTATGAGAATGAATGAATTTAAGATGGTGAATTGAGGATGAAACCTGGGCATCAGTCATTACATTATAATTCTGACATGTAATGTAGACAGAGAGACAATCTAAAATCCTGCAGAGGCTCCACAGTGGACCGATACCGAGGGGCAGGCTGGGGTCTGTAGGAAAGTTTAACGCAGTATCTTGGCTGTGCCTAGAACTGCACATTTCTGGACTGAGATGTCTGATGTTGTTCCTGGGATCTGTTTGAG